>JACXGM010005008.1:0-36272 GCA_016801145.1 Umbra pygmaea
TCTCTCTCTCTCTCTCTCTCTCCTCCTGTTTAATTGGTTTGTTTCTCGGGAAGAGTGAACAACACCAAGTTTCAGAATAAGCAACTGTCGGGAGAGAAGGTAGACGTGTGCAATAGCAATCCCTCAGAGAGTTAGGTGTCTTTCTGTCTCAGGTAAAGGTATTTACCCAGCAGGCTGTGGCTGAGCTGGGAGGAGGTAGCTGGATCTTAATGGAGTGTCGGCCGTGTGTTTATCTGCTCCCTGGTTGCTGTTTATCGCCCAGTCGTGTGGAACTAATTTACTAATTGAGTTTGAGGCTCAGAAGGACGTGGCAAGAGGGGGATGCCGAGAGTCCGTACGGGCCTTTGTGGGCCACGGTGACTCCCTGTGCAACATTTTCTGTGTGTGTGTGTGTGTGTGTGTGTGTGTGTGTGTGTGTGTGTGTGTGTGTGTGTGTGTGTGCGCGCGTGCGCGTGTGTGTGTGTTTGTGGTGTGTGTACTGTACGTGCTCAGTAGTGTATCATATTGTTGTAATGTTTTGGAGAGGAGGGGCACTGATGGACTCCAATCTGTGAGTGACAGCTGGCCCATTCGGGCTGAGCCAGGAGTGAGTCATAAAGGGCGAAATTACACTTCTCTGCCAGGCCACTGCCAACACACCATTTTATGAAAGCCACAGTTTCCCCTCCACTCTCGTCCTGCCCTGTTTCACCCTTTAGACACCCCCAATCCCCACCCTCCCCTGTTTTGCCCACCCCCCATCCACAGTGACCCTGTTAGTTGGTGAATTGACCTGGAATTTTAATGAGGTGGAGGGGTGTGCTGATAAGTGTTTGACTGTGTCCCCGTTGGCTGGCAGGAACTGGAATAGGACAGTGCATCTATGGGTCCTTTCTGGGCTGAGAGGAAGAGGGGAAACGAGCATAATAAACCAAGCATGAATAGTGAAAACGTTATGGGTTAATATTAGCTTTAATGTTATTAGTAGGTGGCAGACTTGTTGTAACCTCTGGTGGCTCTGTTGCGTTAGCAGGAACAAACGGCAGGAACATAGACACCAGAAAAGGGTGAGCGAATGGGCACCAAGAATATAGGAGAGGATGAGAGAGCAGTGTTAAAGGGGCATGGGGGCAGGCACGCACCGCTGAAGGGGTTACTGGAAGTTGATCGCGCGGGCAGACGTTTTTGGGCTAGCTTACAGCAGCTGCGGAGCCCCGCTGGTAGATTAAAAGTGGCTCCCGCGCGCCGAATGAAGTATATCAGAGCCCCCACCGGGCCAGGACGATGAGCCGGGAGGGGCCCAACACAGCTGTCACCCAGGCCGTACTTTCCCAGCGGCCCCAGGATCGCAGGACCGGCCAGCCAGCCTCCGAAGCACCAAGCCCCGACCGGGCCACCACACCCTGCATTTGGGGTGGAAAGGGGAAGGTTTTTCGTGATGAGGGTCAGAAGGGTAGTGGCTGGCTAATGGTTGGTTTACAGAAGATCAGGGGGCTGGACAGGGGCAGGGCGGGGTGTGTGCATGCGTGTGTGTTGTTCTGTGTGGGATGTTCACGTGAGGTAAACCTTGAAAGTTAACAAGCTCAACACAATATGTTTGTCTCCAAGGTCCAGTGGTCAGTATTGAACGCAGCCTTGGTCACAGCTCAGTGGTACAACAGTGTGTGTGTGTGTGTGTGGGGGGGTCAGTGGCAAGCACAGCTATAACCACAGACTGTGACGCATAGCAAACAGATGCTGCACACATCATATTGTCTTGTCAAATTTGGTTTTGTTTTTCTTTTTTTTGGTGTGTGTATTATCCTCTCATTCGTTGACACACACACAAATCACACACACACACATATTCCCAGTCACACACTGACAGGCTGTTGTCATGGGGGACTAAGGCTTGCTGAGGAGTCTGGAGTCAGCGTGCTCTGCAGGCAGGGCATGGGGGACGTCTGTCACGCACACATGCCCTCACCCATGAAAACAGAACAATGACACTGGAGCTTGCCTCATAAACAAACCGTGCACACACACGTCTCTAGCCTATTCTCAAACTGCAGCAACACTGGAATACTAACCCTGGTGAGAACTCTCCTTTTGTTTTGTGCTGTGTGTGTCTAATGTGTGTGTGTAGTGTGTGGCGTTACTACTGCGGTGTGTGCGTGTGTGTGTGTATGGGCATCTCAGATCCTTCCTAAAAGCATGCGGGCGGTGCCAGTGTCCTGCTCTAAGGATGAATGAGACTCGGTCTTCCTGGCCTCTCTGGACGTGGTTGGCCGTGCCACACTGTTGCCCCTCCCTTCCCGGTCTCTGCACGCCTCCCGGCAGGACGGCCAGACCAATCGAAGGGCTGACAAGAGAGCCTTTTGATTTTGTAGGGAAAGGCTGCGTCCAGCTGGGAGGGGGGTGACACGCTGCTCACCACTGTGGGCATTCAGCCCTACTGAGGGAGGGAATGAGAAGAGGGCATGAATTTGGCAACACGCAGACCTGGTCCTTCCATAATATGGTGGATGTGAGCCATTTCACTCGCATTCCTGTTAGTTAGTTTGTTCTCATCCACGTCGGAGGTGTTCTAGAGCTCTGTCCCTGTGTCCTAATACATTCTAGATCTCTATCCCTTTAGTTCGTTAAATTCTAGAGCTCCATCCTTGTGTTCTAATACATTCTAGAGCTCTATCCCTCTAGTTCATTACATTCTAGAGCTCCATCCCTATACTTTAATACAGGGGTCTCCAACCCTGTTCCTGGAGAGCTACCATCCAGACCACTTCCAATTCAACCTCAATTTAGCACACCTGATTCTACTAATTAGCTGGATGAGGAGCTGAATGAGGCTACATTATTTGCAGTTGAAGTGAAGCTCTACAGGATTGTAGCTCTCCAGGACTGGAGTTGGAGACCCTTCTAATTTATTACACACTGAAGCTCCATTCCTGTACTTTAGCCAAATACATTTCAGAGTGCTCTTTTTCTGGTTTTATAGATTTTAGAGCTCTACCCCTCTAGTGTTGTTGAGTGCTTGGTAATAATGCAGTAAATTCTGGTTGTGGAAGTTTCATTCCCTCTTCAGAAAAATATTTTCCTAACCAAGGGCGTAGGTTTGGTTTGCACACCGGTGGGGACACATTTTTACCATTTATGCTATAGATGATCCTGCATGTTGCTAAAAGAAAAAGCTGATTTTGTGTACATTTAGCTACTCTGTATCAACAATATATACCAACCAGGGCTATGCAACTGTTACCCTGCAAGTTCTGGAGCCTGCTGATTTCATGTTCATGAATTACATTAGCCTAGTGTCCTCAGAGCTGGAAACTATCAACATTTTACATGGTCTCGTAGTAACGTTCCTATGTGATCAATGCGTATGTCATTTTTCTCCACCAAACTTCCCAGTTGTATTCCCCCCCGCTGTAATTATCTTTCACCCTGCCACAAATATTTACAGAAATGGTGTAATATATAGTTTGCTTTTCTGACATTGTTCCATAACACAATTACGTGTTTAATTGTATACTGTATCTATGAATAAACTCACTATTATTGGGAAATACTGTTGTCCAAAATTAGACTTGAGTTGGATACTTGTATTTCAGTTTCAACTTAACAAATTGGTTGTTTAAATGATAGTGAAATACATTAAGTTCAGCCAGTCAATACATCATTCCAAACAAACAGATACTGAACTATGTCCCAGACGCACACAAACACCAGTACTGCTGGCAGCCTGGCACCAGACTGGCAAAAAATAAACATTGAGATCAGCCTTCTGCTAATCAGTTGCAACCTCAATCATAAGAGAGGTTTAACCCATTGTGGAACCGAACATTTTTAAAGCAATTAAAAATATGTTATGGTCTAACCAATCTAGAGAAGGAAGATAGTTCATAGCGTCTGCAAGTGAAGACACCCTCCATGCATCCCTCTCTTTAATGCTCCATTTTATCTCAGTTTTCCCTCTCCTTTCTCTGTTCTGTTTCTCTACTTCTTCCCTCCATCTCTCTACCTCCCTGGGAGAGTAAATCCCTCTCTTCGGAGAAGTGTTTGGAGGGGAGTTTGGGCTTAGATGTGACTTCCCGCTTGGTTTCTTCATGAGCCCCCCCCTTACACACACACACACACACACACACACACACACACATACACACACACACACAGTTCTGCTTTAATCCAGAAGAAGCACAGGCCTTTTTCCCAGCTTTTCCCATTTAGTGTTTTTGGGTAGTTATTCCGATTTTCTTCGCTCCTCTTTTGCTCTGTTAATTTCAACATGCTCTCACTCTCTTCACTGAGCTCTGAGCTGAGTGATTGCGAGGGTAGTGTGGTGGCCTTATCTACGGAGGCGACGAGAGTGGGAACTGAGTGATAGAATAGGCCTGACAGTCTCTGTCCCTTTGTGATAGGCCAGGTGTGTTGTACTGTGGTGATACTGGCAGTGAGGCGGACCCAGGCCACTTCCCATGGCTGGGACAGCTGACTATCTGAACCCCCTGGGTCCAAGTAGGCAGCTATTAACCTGGTTCTTCTGTGGGGCTGTGGGAAGCAGGCAGCCAGGGGACAAGACAGTGGGGATTGACACAGTGAAGAATGACCTAGTGAAGACTGCCACTGTAAAGACTGACCCGGTAAAGACAGACTAAAAGCATGGACGTCAAGGGGCCGGATATAGCGGATATTAGGAGGCTGTTTTGTGTTTTACAGGTTGAAGAGTTTATTAAGGGTTTATAAATATTTGTCCCATCAGTCCCCCCATAGTGACAGAGCAGGTAACCCCCCCTCCCGCACACATTGTGGACGTATTTATGGATTTGCTCAGGTGTGACAGACAGCTCCCCTGGCTGGTCGGGGGACAGAGATTTTAGAGATATGTCACTGACTGTGACCTGTGTGTGTGTGTGTTTGTAGGTTCTCATTAGCATGCTGTGTGTGGTGTGTTGTGGAGCCAGAGCTGGCAGGGATTAAAGATGCTTTACCGTCACCACTCCCAGGAGAGTCGGTACTGAGCACATACTGACCCCCCCCACGCACACGCACACACACACACACACACACACACACACACACAACCAGCTCTGCTTACATGGGCACACACACGTACTAAGACAATCTACAGAGGCCCGATTAGAGCCCCCCTGTAATCACACAGATAAACACACACACACACGCAGATAATATGCATGCAGTTAGTGTGTGTGTGTTTTCTCCCCACTCAGCCTCTGGGAGATGCAATTCTGATTGGCTCCTGAAGCAGCCTGGCATGAGGAGGAGGAGCCGCAGTGTCCTGGGAGAGAGGGTGAGCTGAGAGGGGTTGAAAGAATGTCCCCCTCACTATGGGGCGCGCCGGCCTGCCCTCGGCCCCAGGGGCCCCTCCTCCACCCCTCTCCATCCCTCCTGCCCCTTTCCCCCTGGTGTTTGGACAGCTGTGGGCAGGGATCGGGTTACGTGTGGCGCTGGGGCTTCCTCTGTGCTGGCAGGCCTCTCTGTGTGGAGCGTCTGGTTGCCATTACCAGCGTAGCTCCACAGGAAGCCTGTCCAGCTCCAGCCAACGTTGGACCACTGACCTTCTGTCTCCAGCAGGGGCTGCTGCTGTACTAAGACAACAATATGTTTGTTTCAAAAATGTCCTAATAAGTCAGACAAGTCGGTTTGTGCAAGACTGTTTACTCTGTTTAATGTGTATTTATTAGAGGCCACTGTGTGCCTGACTCACTCTTCACTGGCCCCTGGGTGTGACTAGCCACTCACTGGCCCCTGTGTGTGACTGGCCTCTCACTGGCCCCTGTGTGACTAGCCCCTCACTGGCCCATGTGTCTAGCCTCTTACTGGCCCTTGCATGTGACTGGCCCCTGTGTGACTGGCTCCTGTGACTAGCCCCTAACTGGCCCATGTGTGTGACTGGCCCCTGTGTGACTAGACCCTCACTGGCCCATGTTTATAGCCTCTCACTGGCCCTTGCATGTGACTGGCCCCTGTGTGACTGGCCCCTTTGTGACTAGCCCCTCACTGGCCCTTGCATGTGCCTGGCCCCTGTGTGATTGGCCCCTGTGTGACTGGCCCCTGTAACTAGCCCCTTCACTGGCCCCTGTGTTACTGGCCTGTCAGCTCACTCTTTCACTCTGTCCCAGTCCTCCTCCTCTCCTCTCTCCTCACACTCTGTCTCTTCCTCTTGTCTTTGCTCTCTCTCTTTCTTTCTCGTTATTAATTCATTCCCACTTTAATGGGCTGCAGCTGGGGAGTGAATGAGTGTGTTCTCCCAAACGCTGATGGACGTTTATACCCAGAGTAATCACCCTTCTCTGGACCTGGACGATTGGTAATATGTGGAATGAGGGGGAGAATGTGTTTCTGTCATTAAGGACCTACAGTCTGGTTATTCGTCATGAACACCATCAGTCTGGCACTGTAGGCGTGTGTGTGTGGGTGTGTGTGTGTTTTGTCTGTCTGTGTGTTTGTGAGTGTATGTGCGGGTTTGTAAGTATGTGTGGTTTCAGATCAGTGGTGTCAGGTTTCAGCGGCACAAAAGATGATCAATATGTTTAAATAAATAATTTTGATGATATTCCTATTCAGATTAGTTCCTCAGCTATGAACTCAAGTGATTTTGCATAATAGAGAAAGGACACCAGCATATACTTAAACACATCCAGACTACAGCCATGAGACAGACATGACACACAACAGACAGTATGCACTCATCACACATATATACAACTGAGAATACACACATAACAAACAATATTATTCAGTGCACAGCCAACACACAACAGAGCTGCCAACACACGACCGGCTGAACAGTGATGGAGGAAGGGGAGGCTGGCGGTCCCCAGGAAGGAGGGTGAGTTTCTGTTTGATGTTGGCAGCTGATTAATGAGTTGTGAGGAGTGAGCTTTTGACGGGCGCTCTCAGGGTGCCTGTTTCAGAATTCAGGTTGGGGGGTGGAGAGGATTGTTGGGGGGGTAGACTACATCCCCGCTGGTTACCCTTGAACACACTGTGGAGGTGTTGACGCGCCCTGTGGTCTGCAGACTCATGAGGGTGCTGTCGCAATTAAACCAGCCTAGCAGTGCTTCTGCAGGGGAGAAGAGACGCGTCTACACGCACCCTGGAGCCACTGTGGAGAGGGAGAGCGATGGAGAGAGAGAGAGGGCCGTGAGATATGATGAGCTGAGAGAAACGGTAGAGCTGGAGAGAGCCAGTCATAGACAGAGGGTAATGAATGACGCATCACAGAAAGGTAGTTGATGACAGGCTGACAGCAGGAGGGAAATGAAAGGCAGAGGAAAGCGACAGGTGAGGAGCAAGAGGTCATATCGAGATGAGTGGCCAGAGGTCATGGTGAGGTGAGTGTGTAGAGGTCACGGTGAGGAGGCAGAGGTCACAGTGAGGAGGCAGAGGTCACGGTGAGGTGAGTGGCCAGAGGTCACGGTGAGGTGAGTGGGCAGAGGTCACGGTGAGGTGAGTGGGCAGAGGTCACAGCAAGGTGAATGTGAAGAGGTCACGTTGAGGTGAGTGGGCAGAGTTCACAGTGAGGTGAGTGGGCAGAGGTCACGGAGAGGTGAGTGGGCAGAGGTCACGGTGCGGTGAGTCGGCAGAGGTCACAGTGAGGTGAGTGTGCAGAGGTCACGGTGAGGTGAGTGTGCAGAGGTCACGGTGAGGTGAGTGTGCAGAGGTCACGGTGATGTGAGTGTGCAGAGGTCACGGTGAGGTGAGTGTGCAGAGGTCACAGTGAGGTGAGTGCGCAGAGGTCACGGTGAGGTGAGTGTGCAGAGGTCACAGTGAGGTGAGTGGGCAAAGGTGGCAGAAATGTGAGATGAGGAGGCAGAGGTCACGGTGAGGTAAGGAGGCAGAGGTCACGGTGAGGAGGCAGAGGTCACAGAAAGATGAGGGGCTGAGAGAATCAGTCCCTAAGCAGCGCTGCAGTAAGTCTGGGTCTGTGTTTTGTTCAAAGGCACCAGGGCTCATACTGGGACCGGCTCTTTAATTAGATCCTGATGAGGACCTTTAGGAAAAGAACCAGGTGATTGGACTTCTTATACAAATAATTACCTCAATTAAGACATTAAGACCCTGGGCAAAGCCATCTTAGACCTGCCCCCTAGGTCAGAGCAGACAGCTATGGCTGAGATAACTCTGCCACGACTGCCTGGAATCAATGTGTTGGTATGGTGGGTAGTTAGGTTTTAGGTAGGTTAATAGAGTAGGTAGTTTATTGTTAGGTAGGCTTAGAGTGAGTAGTTATGTATTAGGTAGGTCAATAGAGTAGGTAGATTAATAGAGTGGGTAGTTAAGTATTCTGAAGGTTAATGGAGTGGTTAGTTTAGTATTATGTAGGTTAATAGACTGGGTAGTTAAATATTCAAAAGGTTAATGGAGTGGGTAGTTTAGTATTATGTAGGTTAATAGACTGGGTAGTTAAATATTCAAAAGGTTAATGGAGTGGGTAGTTTAGTATTATGTAGGTTAATAGACTGGGTAGTTAAGTATTCAGAAGGTTAATGGAGTGGGTAGTTTAGTATTATGTAGGTTAATAGAGTGGGTAGTTTAGTGTTATGTAGGTTAATGTAGTGGGTAGTTTAGTATTATGTAGGTTGATAGAGTAAGTAGTGTATGTATGTAGGTTATTAGAGTGGGTAGTTAAGTATTAGGTAGGGTAATAGAGTAGGTAGTTATGTAGGTAGGTTAATAGGGTTATTAGTTAAGTATTAGGTAAATTAATAGAGTGGGTAGCTATGTAGGTAGGTTAATAGGGTAGGTAGTTAAGTATTAGGTAGGTTAAAAAAGTAGACAGTTGTGTAGTTATGTTAATGGAGTGGGTAGTTAAATGTTAGGTAGGTTATTAGAGTGGGTAGTTAATTATTAGGTAGGTTAATAGAGTAGGTAGTTATTTAGGTAGGTTAATAGGGTAGGTAGTTAAGTATTAGGTGGGTTAATAGAGTGGGTAGTTATATAGGTAGGTTAATAGGGTAGATAGTTAGCGTGGGTAGCTGGGTAGGTTCATATGTTTAATAGGGTGGGTAGTTGATAAGTGGTTCTGATAGAACTCAGGTGGATCACATGGTTGAGAGGACATCACAGTGCAAGGACAGGCAGACATGCAGACAGACAGCCATGCAGACAGACGGCCATGCAGATAGACAGCCATCCAGACAGACAGACAGCCATGCAGGCAGACTGACATGCAGACAGACAGCCATGGAGACAGACAGCCATGGAGACAGACAGCCATGGAGACAGACAGACATGCAGACAGACAGACTTGCAGATAGACAGACAGACATGGAGACAGACAGACATGCAGACAGACAGACATGCAGACAGACAGACAACAATCCTGAGGTTCACCGTCCCTCTTTGTAGTCATATCAATATCCCACCAAAAGCATAGACTCACTGACTGTGTTGAGCTCCTCAGCCCTGTGTTAGCTGTGTTGAGCTCCTCAGCCCTGCTGACTGTGTGTTGAGTATGTTGTTGTGGAAGGAGGTTAGTGTCTGCCTGCTAACTGTATCCAGGTGTGCGTGCGGCTCCAGATGATGGAAACACACATCTGGATGAGAATGAGCGCTCTGCACCCAGATGTGCTCTGACACACACACACACCGATACACACACGACCCCCTCTTTGGGCATATTTAGTGGTTTTGGGCAGTGGAGCAGGGGGGTGACATCAGCTGCCTGTCAGGTGTCAGTGTGGATGATGATGCAGACAGATGTTATTTTGATGAGGGACTGAGGGGAGGGACAGGAACAAAACAACAATGGCATTAGTGATACGTGTTCTGAACTCAGCCGTGCCAATTAGTCATCCATCCAGTGGCGTGTACACTACAGAGTAATGACGCATACAGAGATGGATGTTCAGGCTATCTGACCCCACTTTGTCTCTGTTCCAGGTGTTGTCTGTGCACAATGTGTGTTAAAGTGTGTGTAATGTATGTTAATGTGTGTCATTTATAACAATGTGTGCATCGTTGGTTTGGCCCACGACAGGTGTATTAGGAAACAGGTTCTTCCTCTCACTGTTGCATTTACTCTCCAGGTCATTAAAAGGTCAAGTGTGCAGCTTCTGTAAGTAGACCGTGGTAACTTTAATCCAGGCACTTTTCTAGAAACTTCTGTCACTTCAGTCCAAAGCCTCAGAATCCAACAGAACAGGATGGAGCCTTTCAGATGGGATTTGGTACCAGTGACACTTTAATTCCCTCAGAGTCCCAAGTAAAAGACCCCAAATCCCCTCTCTACTGTCTCCTTGCCCCCTAACTTTACACTCTGTCAATCAGCGATCACTGTGTAGCTCTGGGGACATAGGCACACACAAAGAGTTAGTTAGTTAGTAGGTTGGTTAGACAGTTAAGTTAGTTACTTACTTATACTATTTTAATTAACGGGAGTAGCACCTTTGCTAATTGGTCTCTCTGTTTCCCCATTCTGAATATTTGTTGTTGTTGAATATGAAGAGTTATGGGATAGTAGATGCGTCTGAAGCATTCACGTTCTATAACCTATAGCTTACACAGGACGCCAGAGGTAGCAGGAGCCGCTAGTCTGACACAAGACTACACAGAGTTGACACAACACATTAGCCCAGACATGGTGGGACATCCTTTGATTTGACTGGGACAGAAGAGCCTACTTAGTGGGATAAACAACCCCCCACCCCACCTCTTCCAGAGAAAGACGAAGGCAAAGATGAAGGAGCGTCCTCCTAAACGGGGGCGCTTACATCGCTTTCTTTGTTGTGGATATGTGTGCATTAATATTGATTTATTTTGACTGGTGCTTTTTGAACATCCTGATTCGTGCCCGCCCCAGGGTGTGTGTGGGGGGGACTCCTCCATGCTCCTTGACACGCTGCTATTAATATTAGCATGATGCTGTACAGCTCTGCTAACTCTCCTAAAGCTCTGTGGTGGGTTAGGAGCCCCTGTCTGGTAGGTACGTAACTGCTCCTACACAGTGGAAGGAAGACGGGCTGGATAGCGGGGCTCGGCCTGGGTAGGAAGCCACACATGGGTCCTTCTGTGGCCAGGCTGAATTTTGGAGTGATAGCATATGTCAGGCTCATATCAGTAGGGTACCTCAGCCTAATCAGGTCTTTCTACTCACAACCAGCCACACTTTGGTACTACTACAGTAACTCACAATAAACACTCCCATCACATGCGTAATTGATTCCTGCATCAGGGTAATGAGTGTGATATATAGTGTGGATAATATTTAGGTATGTGTATTTATTTGATCTTAGCAACAGATGTTAGAGGTTTGGGGACCTTATCAATTCCTCTAAAGTTTTTCCACACTAGGCCTCAATGTGCAATTCTGTTTTGTGCAATTTTAAATACTGACTGTTCAAACAGCGTTTACAAGTAAACAAATCTAGTATTTCTATGTTCAGACAGCGAGGTCTTGATGCGTTAAATGGAAATGTCATGGCAACACGTGGGGAAGATTCCACGGGGGAAAGTTTGTGAATCTCCTCATTGCCACCAAGAAAAATTATCCTACATTTAGTTTATTATTAGTATGTGTATTTCACACTTTATTGAAGCAAAAATGTGCATATCATGCTTGTATAGATGTTATATTCAGGACCTTTTTTAAATGTTAAAAAGCAGCAACTACCCAATATATCAAAATCAAACTTAAGTAATTACATTGTGTGCCTGTTATAATAAATAAAGTATGATTTCACAAATATATTTACTTCCTTAGATCAAAGTTTTTTATTTCCCGAATTATAATTATGATTTTGTTTGTGATGACGACAGACGACGTGCTACATATTTGACGTAAAATGTACTTTCGGCCAAAAAAAATTTGACTGTTCAGACACGTCACATACCTAGATATCAGATATGTGTTCGATTTATTACCACATATGAATGTGGTCTGAAACATGACTTGACATATCATTTTTCTCAAGGGTTTAGCCTCTTCACTGCTGGAAAGCAATCTGATTGATATCAGATATGGGGTAAATTTGATATATTCACTTTAAACTGTCGGTGTGAACAAAGCTTAAATTCAATCCCTCTTTTTGAATCATGCCCCCTCAGTAGAGACATAGAGTGCCCAACTCATATAATAGTCCAGCATAGGTGGAAACCAAAGACTATAGTAATATGCTAGAATAAGCGATTATAGGTGAATAAGTTCCAGAAGAGAACAAATGGTGCCTCAAGGGAAAATGCAGTGTTTTCTTTCCATCACAATCCCAGTATCCTGCTTTCACTCAGTTCTTCCACATCCAAGTGTCATTTGGTTGGGTGTTTTGCACTGTAGATTCATTCATAGTTTGGTTTTAGACAAAATCCTTTTTTCTAGCTGATATTGCAGATTCCTTCGCTTGATCTTGCTAATTCATGATTATATAGACTAACTATATATTTACTTGTACATTTTGCTTTGTTGCAGAAACATCTGGCTGTACATTTTTTCTTACAACTTGCCAAAATGGGTGAACTACCCCTTTAGTCATTGTGTTTCAGTTTACTATATACACCCATTGTTTTGTACAGTATTTATCATATATATATTTGTATATATATATTTGTATATATATATATATATTGTTTACTGTAATAACCTTGTACTGATCACACCAGTTTGACGCCAGCCCTACAGGCAGTGATTCCTACATGGCTGTAGAATTACCTCAGTCCCATGCACCGATATGCTCTCACGTAGGAGCTATGATTGGCTGCAATTTCCTTTTTGGTTCCGGTCCCAGCGTGACATCCAACTGATAGGAGTTTTAGAGTTCCTTTCTCGGAAAATGAAATATTTCAGAGTTACGGGGACGTAGTTCAGAGATCATGATGACAAGTTACATTTGGAATATAAATTGTATTACTTTTCAACAAGCTATATTTTGCAAACCTGTAGACGTTGATCAATTGAATGAATAGCAGTGCACAGTGTTTAAACAACCAGCAGCCAGCCAGCAGACACACTGCGTGTAGAGTCTGAGGGAGCGTTGTAGCAGTTGATTCTTCTGGCAGAGGTTCACACTCATGACCTACAAATGATTTAGTGTCTTCATTAACTCTGCACTTTTCTGTCCTCTTTTTGTGGGGAATGGATGTAGTGTCTGTGGTGTGTGTCTATCTATGAGCAGTGTTGCCATGGGCTGGGTTTGTGGGGGCTTTGAGCACAGCCCTGAGCACAGCCCAGCATGGTGGGGTTTGGCTGGGCTTGGCTCGGACCGCCCCAGCCCAGTGTGGAGCATCCAGAGGCAGCGCACAGTCGGACTCAGGGCAGGGGGCTGGGACAGCCAAGGTCACTCCTACTGCTCCTCTCACCACCACAGATTCAGAGCAGGCAATCAGCCAGAGGCCCTCTCTCTCTATAACCCTCTCTCTTTTCATCCTCTCTCTCTCCTCTCTCTTTCCCTCTCTCTCTCTCTCCCTCTCTCTTTCTCTCTCTCTCTCTTTCCCTCTCTCTTTCTCTCTCTCCTCTCTCTCTCTCCTCTCTCTCTCTCTCTCTCCTCTCTCTCTCTCTCTCTCTTTCTTTCTCCCTCTAACACTCTCTTCTCTCTTTCTCTCTCCTCTCTTTAACACTCTCTCTCTCTCTCTCTCTCTCTCTCTCTCTCTCTCTCTCTCTCTCTCCTCTCTTTCTGTTTCACTCCTCTCTCCTCTCTCTCTTTAACTTTCTCTCCTCTCTCTCCTCTCATTTCTCTCTAACTCTCTCTCCTTTCTCTCTCATTTCTCTTTAACTCCCTCCTCTCATTTTTGTGTTTGAGGTGCCATACAGGTGTGTCAACTGACTGCAACAGATTTTGAGTTTGGGTTCTGGAGAAAACGCTGTTGTATGGGACATGACCAGACTTTACAATTCTAGCTGATTCTGGTGGATGGCAAGATCGTCACCTTTAAAACCTCCCGGACCTGGCTGGGCCTGCTTTGCAGGACACTGAACGGGTTGTGAGCACCTGTGAGTGATGTCATTGTGGTGTAGCGGCCAGCTGTTGGGATGTATTAGCAGAGGAGTAGGCGTTTCTGGAGGTATACAGACAGAACATGCATGCGCCTAATGACAATGAGGCATTTGCAAGGCTGGACCACGCCCCTAACCCACACAGCCATTTCACGTGATTTTTTTTCTAGCTGCCTTTGGTGTAGCCTGGAAGACAGTGTGCTCTGATTGGTCAGAACGCTGCGTCCATCTCATTGTGGCCATTTACATTACAAGACCTTTTTTTCATGTGACCTCCCGAGGAAGTGTACAACAACTTTTCAAAAGAGCGCACCTGGAGCTTGCAATTGTTAAGGAATGTCTCGAAATGTGTATCTATACTAAGTGTGCACGCATCCAGCTCGAGATGTCTCACGTGACAGTCAATGACATACGGACACACACACACAACCACTCGATTGCCGTCATGCAACGTCAATTTGAATAGAAACAGTATGGCAATTATTATTAAAATTTAGCAAACAAAATCTTGAATTTTTTTTAAAACTTTTGCTATCTAAATTGGCCCTTTGTCTTTGAAGAAGGTGTGAATGCTAATTGAAAAAGTGATAGCCCCTTGTTTTATGGTAATTACCCCCCACCACCCCTGTCTCTTTTTGCCATCGAGAAAGATTAGAAGGATGAAAGCACAACTTGTGTGACTGGAGACCACAACTTGTTTGTCTCGCCAAGTTTACAGAAGTGAGCTGCCCCCTTAAGACTAGCATGGGTTGCCCTGTGAAAGCCACTGTTACAGAAGGGTGCTGGTGACGTGCAATGGAGGGTTTTGCATAATGACTGTAAACACTTATACATTAGAAACATAACATAAGAAATGTAACATAAGAAAAAAGGCTGAATCCACACACATCCACATATCAAACGTGACGTTCTGGAAACTTGCTGTAAAGGCAACACTAAAGATAATCAGATGTTTATGCACACTTCCAGTCAGCACATCTTTTCAAAGATATGACAAACAATTTTGCACAGTTTCATGGAGGGTGCAAAACAAATGCATATTGTTGGATATGTTGGACTCACCACAGTAAGCAACAGAAAGGAATATCTTAAATTTTCTTTTTGGGGACATCCAAATATGTATTTCTTTCCTGATTGGGAAACATACAGTAAGATGGATGAGAATTTTGGTAAAGCAAAAATAAAATGGACTTAAAAGATATGAAAGATTCCTTATTTGACAAGAACTGGGGTTATAATGGAGAAGTTTGTTGTATGGTACAGTAGGAACTTATTTATTTTTTGTGGTTGGGTTTAAAATGTATGTAGATATGTTTTTGGGGTTTGATTAATATGTGACACATAATTTGCAATATTAATATTGCTTTTGTTTTTTTCTTAAAAGCCCACTACATGTATGTGTTGCTTAGGCAAAATAAAATAATGGGTTTTTAAAAACATAACTCTACATCTCTTGCCCTCCCTTTTCTCTACATCTCTTGCTCTCTGTACATCTCTTTCAGTACATCTCTCAGAAATGTAATAGCTGTAATGACATGACAGTAAACCAGTGTTGCAAAGGCATTGTACAGGAAAAGAAAAGAAAACCTAATTTTTTTTCTTCAAAAACTCCTCTGATGTATAGTTATCTCCTATCTCTCACTCTCGTTCCCTCTTTGGCTCTTTCCAGATGGACACATTTGCAGGTTAACCAGAACAGCTGGGGGGTGCATTATTAGCCTCATGCTGCTACCTCATATTTGCTCCCGTTTTTTTTCTCCCCCTCCTTGGCAGACAGATAATTCACAACCAGCCGACCAAATGCAGAGTTGGTGTTCTAATGAAAAAGTAGTGGCACAAAGAGAAGCGCTGGGCGGCAGGCGCACAACCCTGGCAGGCCATAGATAGCTATAAAGTACAATGGGGTGTTGTTGTGTGTTGTTTTTTTTTGCATATCTGTGTGATCGTTTAAATTTGCTGCCGTTGGGGTTGTTGTTTTGTGATTATTTTCCCTCACAGCTGAGAGAGAGGGGGAGGTGGGCTGGGGGGCGTGCGAGGGACAGGAAATTAAGTCCCAGGAATCTGTCATCTCCCTTAGGGAAGAGCTGACAATGAGCAATTGTTGTGGAATGGTTCATGGAGATTGCTTTTTAGACACATTTGGGAGATCTACCGTGGATAAACCCCGCCAGTGCACCCAGGGGCGAAGGATTAGGCATTCAAACGCATACACACACGTATACAGATGAGCACACCCTCACACACGTATAACACTGCTGGATTATATATACACACATATAAAGGCAGAGAAATGCAGAAACGTGGACAAACAAACAGCTCATGTACTACAGGGCCATTGTTGGGAACGTTCAGAGGAAGCAGTCCTCCCTGTCTTTAGTAGAAAGATGGTTCTCCACCACTGGGTTAACAGCTCTCCAACTCTCCTTGCCTACTCTGTGTCTTTGTGTCAATGTGTTTGCCTACTGCCTCCCCACTTCTGGCTGTAGTCTGGGTGTGTCTCGTGAAGTTTGATGGCCAGTGTATGCTGTTGCCTCTCAGTCCTGGCCAAACGTCTTCCGGCTCCAGCAGCCCACGGTGCCAAGCCGCAGATTCAATAAGGCTTGTTCTGACCAGAGATGTCCAGGAACCCAGCCCACTAGCAGCCAGCCAGCTGTCTAGAACACAATTTACAACACACCTAATTATAAAATCTGTATTATCTGCATAATCTTCAATCACCTCAATTAGCAACCTGTCATGGCTGTTTCTTTGTGTTTCTGCTGGATCTATATGTTTTTCAGCAATACGAACTGAGTTCACCTTGAGGTCAGTGGGCTTCAAGTTTGTTGATATAATCTCCTTCATAGATTAGTAGGAATATTTGAAAAAAGTAGTGATTTTAAAATGAACAAATCATATAACTATATGCAGATTTTTTAAACAATTTCCACCAAAAACGTTATATTCCAATTGTAGGGTTCAAGGATACGTGACTAGTGAATTTGAAATGTGTACCAGAGGAAGAGAAAATTCAACATTTTAAGGATGCCTTCTTGTTTTGTAGCCAAACGAGAAGACTTTGAGTTATATTTGCTCATCTTTACACAAGTATAATGAGTGTAATCATCCCACGCATGATCTGACTAAAAGCTTCTGTGTTGGATAAGCAATGTGAAAAGAATCGGTCGGCTCGGCGACATGTGGTTGGATAAACTACGTGAGTGACCTTCACGTAGCAAGGTCAGTGGGAACATTTTCAGGGGAGAAAATGAAGAAAAGAAAGAAAAGTATGTACACAACAAAAAAAATTTCAGCAACATTAAAAGTTTTAATAATTATATTGTTGGTAAATGTGTACACCTTCCACATAAGGCTTCATGTGTTGAATGAGTAGTGTGATAAGAAGGATTGACTACATATGCTTAAAGGAAGCATGTGAGCCATCTTCGATAATCCCGCCCCTCCTGAGGGTATGCAAATGAGTTTGATAATTCTTGGGGATTTCGGCACGACCGATTGGGTGAGGAGAAAAACTTAGTATAATTCAAATTTATTTCTAATACCTTGGAAGACCTTTCCAACTGTTTTTTAAGTAATATTATTATTATTATTGGGAAATAATTTTACTTGAATTAATAAAAGACGTATTTAATTTCCAACCAAATTTGGAAGTGCTGCTTGTACATGTACCTCATTCAAGTGGTCAGACGTCCTTCAACATAAAAAGGGGCCCGGGGTTGAGCACTTTGTCCCTCCAACTCAGAAGCAACCGTGTAGTCAGTCAGGGCCAGAGTGAGCTCCAGTCACACAGATGACTGTATCAAAGGAACACACACACTGGCCTTGATTGCAGGTTTCAGTCAATTGCTGTTGCCACGGTGATTAGCCCTAGATACAGAACAGAAGTGCTTGGTAACCTAGTTGGATGAATGATGGCGCACTAAAAACTGTCATGGTGAAAACCCTGCTGAAAACGAGTCATGTAGATTATTTAGATTTTAGCCATTTTTACGCCAGAATTGGGGTAAAATCGATTTTCTACAAAAGGATTTTTATTTTGATCCAATTTTTTTTTTTACACCTTAACAAAGAGATTGCCTTAGATAACACTCAGTCAGTAGCATTTTCAACCCAGGTGCAAAAATCCTCTCTGTCCTTGTAGTTTGGTTTGGAATGCAGCCAGACGACGTATCCCCCCATTTGATGGATGTAAATACTTTGATTGCTAACATTTTCCTTCAGTTAAATCAGGACAAGACTGAGGTACTTTACTTGTTTTTGGCCCAAAAGCCCAGAGACAGAATCTGGTTGCAAATGTAAATGCCCAGGAACTGAAGGTGAAGCACCAAATGACAGATTAGGTGTGCTTTTATGTTCCAAGCTACATTTTAAAACACCCCTTAGGAATGTAACCAAAGCAGCTTTTTCCAATTACAGTACAGTAGTAACAAAACTTTGGTAAATTCTTGATGTGCAGACAGACCAAGAGATTATTCCATATATTTATTATTAGCAGGCTAGATTACTGTATTGTTGTGTCAACTAAGCCATTGATAAACTGCCAAACAAAGGATGTGCTGTAGCTGCATGGGTACTGACCAAGACCAGGCAGAGTCCACATACTGGTTTTAAAGTCTGCATTGGCTGTCTGTGAGTCTAAAAGTCAATTGTAGCATTTTTCTTTTGGACTGTCATTTATTTCACAATGTTACACCTCAATGCATGACAGGTAGGTGGATTTATGTATCTGTAGGTCCCTTAGATCCTCTGCCACCAGCATTTTACATATCCCAAAGTTTAGGACCCTCAGGACATGGAAAAACCTGTTTTCGCTTGAGCTGGATGAATCTGTGGGCATGTTAAAATGTTCAAATCCTCAAACACACCTTGAGCTTTGCATTTGCTTGGGTGCTTTTCAGTTTAGTTGTCATTTTAGCAATGTCACCTGGTTTTATTTGCATCCTACATAATTTGTCTAATTTAATTTTTGTTTAACAATTGTTTCCTGTGAGAATGACCCGTCACAATGCCTTCAATTGGAGAGAGAAGTGGCAGTAGTTGTCTCATGTCAGTTAGAACATATGTTCTTAAATGGCACCTTTAATTATTACTGAGGTGTTATGTATGGCCTGTGTCAGAGTGTCTCATAATGAGGCCTATCCAGATCTTTTATGGACGCATGGGGGCTGCAAATGTAGGCTGTAAGACAGACACATATGGTAGCATATGGATGGAGTGAGTGAAAGCTATAGGAGCGAAGACGAAGAGCGACCCTTGAAATAAATGGAGGCCCTGGGAGTGGCATGGCCTTATAAAGACTTATCATGTGGTGGTTTTATTGGCCTGCTGATTAGAGCTACTCCCACATGTGCACTTTTGAGCATTCAGTTAACATTCAAAACACAACTCTGTGCATACATTATCCACCCACTGTATTACAATCAGGCTGGGATTGGTGTGTGTGTGTGTGTGTGTGTGTGTGTGTGTGTGTGTTGTTGTGCTATTGTAAGTGTTGTGTTGTAAAAATTGCATGTTCACATCTTTACATTTACAACCATGTTCCAAGAGAGGGTTATATCCCTGTTTATTTTTCATATACATTTAGATTGGTATATGTTGTACTTGCAATTCCTGAACATAAACCCCTTTCATGTTGCATATACTTAGGTTAGGTGTATAGAACACAAACATCTTCCATTTTGCATATAGTTAGGTTGTGTTTGTGAACCTAAACAGCTTCACTTCTGCATATACACTATTGGAAATACTGATTTAAAATGGGTTCTTCAGCTGAACCATTTTGTTTCGAGGTAGAACCCTATTTGGTTCCGTGTAAAAAGATCAGTGAAAAAGGTTGCAAATGGAATGAAAAATTGCCTTAACTGGAACAACCATATTTTTATGGTTCTTCTGAAGCACCCTTTTACAATCGAAATAGCACTTATCGTTTGAAGAGTTTAGCTTCAGGTCAGACGTAATACTAAACTAAACATCCATCTACATATAGCTAGGTTAGGAGTAAGCCAACGACAAACAGCACATGCAGGCTTATTTACTTGATTATTCCCATTTCTCTGGCGTTGACTCGGGCCCCTACCTGTGTCGCAGTGGGCTGCCTCTTTATCTGCGTGTGTGTGTGGGAAATGAGAAGCAGCCCTCCCAGGAAGAGAGGCCTGGATGGACAGCGGGCGGCCAGGGCAAAACAGGGCTGCTAGGCAGGGGGCGCGGGCCGACTGCAGATCCCTGATTGGCGGACCCCAGGTGTTGGGGGAAGAACGTAGATGTGATTGGTCGATGTGAGGTACAGAAGTGTAGTGGTTAATAGTAGAATGGCTCTAGTGTTAGGGAGGGCCTTGTCAGAGACCAGGGAGGTCTTTGAGAAGAGAGATTCCAATCCCAGAAGGCTTTGTACTCTGGCACCGGCAGTTTAGAGTGGGCACTTTTGTCCACTGACCTGGCTGGCAGGTCCAATCATAAAGCACAACCTAGGGAATAGGAACATTGACACAGAAACAGACATTGTGTGCATATATCATGGTGGACATTTTCCAAGTTTTCCCTACAAACATCTTTAAGCCACAAGCTCACGAAAAGAACAGATGGGTGTTTTGCTATGAAATAACAGTGTTTGTAAGAGGGTCGACGGTGGAGTTAGCAGGGAATGGAGTGGCAAGTGTTATGTGGAAGGTGAGTTTGTTTGTTTGTTTGCATGAAGGTGGTTTTCTACGACTTGGAGTGATCCAGCAGCCTGCTGTGATGTAATCTGATAGGAGATTCCAAGCTGGTCAGCTCCATATGCCGTCTACGTCTGCCAAAAATATCTGGAGCCGGAGACTCCATCACGCTTGGCAGTCGGAGAGAGAACGTGCTCCGGAAATATGTACTGCACATAATAGGAAATGTGTCAACCGGCGTGGTGGCCAGGAGACATAGAACGGACAGCGGGAAGAAGAGGTGTGGGGGGGAATTAGACAGGGATGGTCACTGGCAGCCCCCAGATGCCGTTAGTAGGGAAGTGAATGGCTGCCGCAGATCATAAGGAGTGTTTGTGTGAAAGCGAGACGTTTGTGTCAGAGCGAGACGGAGTGAAGGAGAGTGAGACAGACTGTGTGGGTGTTACCAGCTCCAGGGATCACCTCAGCATTACAGCACTCTGCAGCCTGGGTTTGTTTTGCACAATGGTGTGTCTGTGAGAGAGAGAGAGAGAGAGAGAGAGAGAGAGAGAGAGAGAGCGCTCTTGGGACCCATTCAGCTCTGCAGACGAGTGTTTGTGTGTGTGTGTGTGTGACTGTATGTATGTGTAATTGTGTGTGTGTGCCCCAACACCACCATGGGTCAAGCTCAGCATGCCTCCATTTCTCCCTTCACTCCCTCTGTGTTTCCATGGCAACACACCTTTGAGCTAGCCCCCTAGAGGAGTCCAACACCTCCCCCCCACACACACACACTCTGCTGTCCCCTGGTATCTCTCCCACCACCCCTGCCATCAATCGCCGGGCAGGGCCTCGGGCCGCAGGGTGAAGGGAGTGAGGCCGACACCCTGGGGAAGACACGCTCACAACCAAGGAGCTCATTTGTGAGCCAATACATGCTGAGGGGGTTGTGTGTGTTTGGGGGGGTCGGTTTGTGTAGACCGGGGCTGTCCTCAGGGAGGGCTGAGAGCCAGGGAGCCACCTGGCTCCCCCTGGTCAATTAGCTGGAAGCGCATTGGCTAAGCAGCAACAGAGGCGGAGCCACAGCAGAGTTGGTGGACCATCAGACTGGTGTTCAGTTGGTGGAATAATACATTAATATGCTCACACTTCGCCTCCTCCACATTCCCCTACCCTAGGTGTTGATTCCTGGACAACATTCTGCTGCTCTCTGCCTCCTCATTCTGAGCCCCCCAATATGTCACCTACGGTCTGTCCAACTCTCCTCTCTCGCTTACCCCCTGTCTCTCCCTGTCTTTCTCTCATTTCTCTCCTGTCTCGCTCGCTCACTCTTTCCCATTAGTGTCCTGGCAAGCCCTCATCATTAATTTTGCGTATGTGTGGCGGCGTCATGCCGTTTCTCAATTAAGATGGCACATACCTTAGAAGGTGGTGAAGGTTTTTTCACCGCTCAATCAGAGATAAATGCCCCCTTCCTGCACACCCATCACACCACTTACCAGAGTCTGTTTCCTCCAACTCGGCTCTGACGCTTCTTCTTAGTTCTTATCTGTTGGGTCTTATAATATAGAACTGTATTCTGCTATTGTTGTTATTTAGCTGTTTTCCAGCTCTAGTGTGCTGTTGTTGCCAAACGTCTACGGTAACAAAACTGGTCAAGTCTGGACACCTCTTGCTACTAATTTAGCAATACATATGTCTAATTTTAATGGTTGCATATGAGAAAAAACACGAGAGGTTGTCCAGTAGTAGTGGTTGTATGGAAGGTATTCTGGTGGTTGTCAGATGGTTCTAAGACGGTGGTCTGGCTGTAGTGTGATGATATTCTGATGGTATTCTGGTTGTTGTCAGATGGTTTTAAGACGGTGGTCTGGCTGTAGTGTGATGATATTCTGATGGTATTCTGGTGGGTGTCAGATGGTTCTAAGATGGTGGTCTGGCTGTAGTGTGATGATATTCTGATGGTATTCTGGTGGTTGTCAGATGGTTCTAAGATGGTGGTCTGGCTGTAGTGTGATGATATTCTGATGGTATTCTGGTGGTTGTCAGATGGTTCTAAGATGGTGGTCTGGCTGTAGTGTGATGATATTCTGATGGTATTCTGGTGGTTGTCAGATGGTTCTAGGATGGTGGTCTGGCTGTAGTGTGATGATACTCTGATGGTATTCTGGTGGTTGTCAGATGGTTCTAAGATGGTGGTCTGGCTGTAGTGTGATGATATTCTGATAGTATTCTGATCTTAATTTGGTTCCCGGACATTTCTACCTAAACTCTCAGATATGGAACAATTATGGAATAATTTCACCAGTGTTTTAGACAATTATACATTTCTGGAGTGATGTGCATTGGTTTAATCAGGATAGCCTAACAACTAACCTTCTTCTACAACACATAACCAGGCATGGTTTGTGCACCCAAGCACAAATATCTCAATTCTAAGGTTGCCGTGGGACAGTAGTAAGCATACAGATCAGCTGAGCTGTCTCGCTAGCATTGACTGGCAACACAACAGGGCAGTTGTTGCTTAATTAAAACCCATTCATTATGATACGCAAGTGTTGTTAGCTATTAACTGGTTGGATGAAGTGGCTGGTTCAGGCTACACTGAATATATTTTAATGGTTAATTTACATCATCAAACAGTAGAAATGCAGTTTAGTCAATTAATTAGCTAAAAGCTAAAGATGACAAATGGTATACATACTGTATACACTCACATAGAATGATATGGTCCCTGTCTAACGACCAACTTTGAACGATTGGTATTCCAGGTTCATGCACAATACCTCGGGACAAGGTACATTTTATTATCTTGGGATTATCTGATGGAAGTTAGATGATAGCTATCCTGCACCAGTGATTTGTATAGTAAGACAGCGGGCCCTATCTTGCAACACAGCGCAAAGCCCAAACGCAGGTGTCTAGTTTAAAACCGACACAGTTGTCAATTTCCCTACTGGCGCTTGCGTCGTTTAAATAGCAAATGCACCTGCTTCCATATTTGAGCCCATTGGTGTGCTGATCTAACAGGTGTGTTTAGGATAATTCTGGGTGTATTGCTATTTTGAGGCATCGGAAAGTGATTGCGCCATTGACCAACAAAAACCTGGTCTATAGTCAATGGCGCAGCATGTCATTGTTTTTTAACTGGAAATTAGTCAAATGCACCTAGGCGTATGCACATGGCATGCACACTATGCATGTTGCACACACACATGCAAAAGATAACAAATAAAAATATTACGGTGCAAATCCGTAATCATAATAGCAATGTGGGAAAGGCACAAACGCGCCTGGCTCTTAAAGGGAATAGGAGATGAATCTCTGATTGATTTATTGCATGTTACGCCCCCAAAGCACACATATGAATTAATGAAGACACTTAGTAAAACCCTTTCAGATCATGCGCCCGGTGCATGGACCCTTTTTTTTACGCCGTCAAACTAGCAAAAGTGGATTTGGACATGCCCAAAGCGCACTTGCGCCATGCGATTCACGCCGTGCCCTTAGATCGTTAAAGTAGGGCCCGGTATGTTTGCGATATGGTCTTACAGTGCAATTCAAGTTTATAGTTTTATTTGTCATGTACAGAAGACTTCAGGTGTTATTGGAAGGCTGTTGGTGGATAGCATCAATTACAAGCTGGCTACAGTGTCCATAGAAACAGTTGTTAGACAGTCACACAACAGCATGATACTCTGTGGTGATCGAATAAGTCCATCTGAGCTGTCGGGCCCATATACCTTTCATAGTGTACCTTTAAGCAGCTTGACGTTCTGTCGGAAAAAGATTTGCGCAACCTGACTGTTATAGACAGGATGCTCCTGAACTGGCAGCATCTGGGGGACCTGAGGGGCTCAGTGATCTTCTTTGATTTCCTTTGGCACCTGGTGTGGAGGTGCCTTTCAGGGTGGGCAGTGAGGACCCAGTAACACAATCAATAGAACGTCAAACACTGTGCAGAGCCATACGATCAGGCACCTTAGCATTCCCCTATCAGACCAGGATGTAACCTGTCAGTATACTCTCAATGTTGCCCCTGTAGAATACTGTGAGAGTTCTTTGGGAGAGGCCACATTTCTTCAGCCTCCTGAGGATGAACAGGCCCTGCCATGCTTTATTAACCACTGTGGATGTGTGTAGGGACTAGTCCAGTTTCTCTGAGATGTGAACTCAGAGGAACTTAAAGTCTGCAACCCTCTCTACGGTGTCTTCATACAGTAGATGAGGATTAGAGAGTGCTCTGTACCCTGTAGTCCACTTTAAGTTCTTAGATTTTTTTACATTGAGGGAGAGGTTGTTCTCTCCTCTGTATGCCGCCTCGTCGTTGTTTGTAATAAGACCTACGACCGTTGTCATCGTCAAACTTCATAATGGTGTTAGAACTGTTGGTGGCTACACATACATGGCTGTAGAAAGAGTGCACAAGGGGGCTGAGTACACCTGTATTGAGAATCATTATGGATGAGGTGTTGTTACCGATCTTCACCACGGCTCGTCAGGAAGTCCAGAACCCTGTTGCAGATAGAGAGGTGAAGGCCCAGAGCCTGAGCTTTGTAATATTATTATTACGTAGAAAGAGCACTATAGTGTTGAAGGCAGAGCTGTAGTCAATGAACAGCATCCTCTTTTGGGGCTTTAGGCAAATTGAAGAGGGTTTAGTGTGTTTGAAAAGATGGAGACAATGCGATCTTTACTAACCTCTTCATGATGACAGAGGTGAGTGCTAAAGAATGGTCGTCATTCAGCTCCGTCGCCTTCCTTTTCTTTGGAACGGAGATGGTGGTGGATTTTTTAAAGCAGAGTGGAACAACGGCCTGTGCAAGGGAGGAGTTGAAGATATCAGTGAATACTTCTTCCAGTTCCAAATGCAATCTGGACCAGAAGCCTTGTGGGGGTTGACATTCTTGAAGGCTTTGCACACGTCTTCTGTGGTGGCTGCCATGACAGGGCCCTCGTTATTCCTGACTACACCAATAGGAGGTTCAGAGTCTTCAGTCTCGACACATGAGAAAAAAACTTTCAGTTCATCAAGTAGGGAGGCGTTGCTGTCCACTACTTGAATCTGACCCGCTGAAGTAGCCATCCAATTAATATCAGTTTAATGAAATCTGTTTGGCATGCATGCTAGTTGAGTGAAGCTCGCCGGACTCGCCTTCAGACAAACTCTGACTTCCCTCTTCGCTCCGCTCTGCACCCCGCCAGGGCCTCCTGGGGTCGGAGCCATGCAGCTGTGTGGCCGCCTCACCGATCAAGTGCTCTGTCAGATAGAAAGCGGTCCGACAGGACGTTCCATGGTTCCCTCACACTGCCCGCCCACCCGACCCAGCCCCAGTTCGCTTTGTGTCTGTCAGAGCTCTGAGAGGGAGGACAGACAGAGCGACCTCCCATGTCACTGATCAAAACAATTGTATTTGTCCTGAAATACTTTCACAGCACCCAAATAGACAATCACACTGGCCATGGGCCCTGCTGTTGGAGATCCCAAATATCCCCCATCACTCAGGTCTCAATCACTCATAGTTTCCATTTCATTTCAGAGCCAGATTATAGATCGATTGGTCTGTCGGCATTCTACTGGTCAGTGGGTGTTTGTATGCGAGTGATCTATTGGTCAGTGGGTGTTTGTATGTATGTGAGTATTCTATTGGTCTGCTGGTGTTTGTATGTGAGTATTCTATTGGTCAGCTGGTGTTTGAGTAATCTATTGGTCAGTGGGTGTTTGGATGTCAGTATTGTATTGGTCAGTGGGTGTTTGTATGTCAGTATTGTATTGGTCAGTGGGTGTGTGTGTGAGTATTCTATTCGTTAGCTGGTGTTTGTATGTGAGTATTCTATTGGTCAGTGGGTGTTTTTATGTCAGTGGTCTACTAGTCAGTTGGTGCCTTCTCTCTCTGTCAATCTTAAACCACCCTATCATCAACATCAGCATTCTCAGAGGGTCATCCACTGGCACATTTTGCTGTTGAAACTTCAAGGTTAACTTCAGTAAAAGTTACTCATTTATTTTCTGAGGTATTTTAAATATAAAACATGTGCCATATCAATGCTTGCTTCTCCACTTCTGTGTTAAACTACAAACATGTCTCAGTGGGATTACATAGGGATTACACTTGGCTTCAATCATAGTGCCTACCGGAGCACTTACACCCTGGCTAATTTCACTCCCTCAGCTTTGGGACTACTTAACAAACAGCAGAAGGTGTGCATGAAAATGGAAGAAGTAAGGCCAAGTACAGGCTCTTTATCTTGGACTCTCCATCTCTTTGGCTGTCTCTGTCTCCATCTATCTTTCAATTTGAATTTAATTTCAGGCCTTTATTGTCATGAAATATATGAATGTTTTCAATGTTTTGAAGAATTTACACACACATCTTAAATAGAGTAATGTTAGATTATAGGTTGTATATAGTAATTAAAAAATGTGCAAATAAAAGTGAATATCATGAGTTAAAGAAATGAATAAATATAGGTTATGTTAACAGTGTTGTTGGTGCTCCACTAGTTGTCCTTTTCTTGGCAACAGCCCACACATCAGCTGCTGTACACATCTTGTACGTTGTGCCATTTAGCATAACATATTTGGTAATATTTGGTTCTTTGTGTGTCTGTATTATCTGTGGAAGACATGTCTCTAAATTGGTCATACATTTGGTAGGAAGTCAGAAAGTGCAGCTCGGTTTCCAGTTAATTTTTTTGAGGGTCTGCCAATGACAGCTTTACATACTCATACTCAAAAATGTGTTTTTTTGTACATACTCACAGTTTCTCACAGTTTTGTTCTCTGTTAAGCAGAATGCAAGGTGGCATTCTGTTTTGCTATGTTTTTTTTCTTGATTCCTTCCAGTGTGTCAAATAGGTAATTCTGTTTGCTCACAATGTGGTTGTATCTGTGTTGGTTGTCTCCGTCTGCGTCTGTGTCTTTCTGTCTGTCTATCTCTTCCTTTGGTTCATGGAAAGATTAATTTACCGCTTCCATCTTGCTGCACTGTAGATTTTGTATGTTAATGGTAATCAACTACCATGCAAGTTTAGTTTGAGAGGTATCCCACCCGTTCGCCAACATCGTTAAGCAAACCGCAGCAGGGATGACCAAGCATTGCCCTTGTCAATCCCCCTAAGCCCTGTCTGCACCCAGCCACACCCCCCCACAGCCATTCAGCCAGGGATTAAGGCACCCTTGTTCAGAGAGGAGATTGGAATCAATGGAGGTGGTTGTGGTATTGGGGGGTGGCGAATAGGTCAGGGGGGTGTCACGGATGTTTGATTGAAGACTTTATTAACCTTGTGTGTCCCTGTTGCTGAGCTGCGGGTGACCTCGGTGCACTGCGGTGGCTGTCTGCAGAGGGACCGCGGGGAGTGAAGGGGGAGTTGGTCATGGGGGGGACACAGACCGGCGGCGGCGTCTTCCACGGTCCGCAGCTCAGCGAGTGGCCGGATTGGGATGCAGCCGAGTAAGTCTGATGTCGCAGGGGCGTGTGCCGCTCGGTCCTGTGTGGCGCTCGGCCGATAAGACGGGAGCGGAGGCACCCAGCCAGCACCCAACGCCCACCTTTCATCTGTCCCGCGGTGGAGGGGGGCGCTGATGTCATTCATGGAGGCTTAAAATAGAGCTGGAGCAGGGGGAGGGCACAGAGCCCAGACCACTGGGGGTGGCAGGCAATTACCGGACGGGAGAGAGGTGGCGCTGGGAGGCTGGAGGGGGGAGCCGGCCGGTCACACAGACCTGATCTGGACCAGAGCGAATAGAGAGGTACAGGAGAATGGAAGGGCGAACGTCCCTCTGTCGGCATAACTGGTACCGGACCTGTCAGGACAAAGCACAAATAGACAGAGACTGAAATAAACTGATATGCTTCCACACACTGTAAATGGGTGCACAGCATTCCTAGCCTGTGTTTGCGTGTGTGTGTATAAAATATTATTTCATTTTACCCTCTGACCCCCCTGCTTGTTGGTGTGTTCTTCTTTTACAGAGGAAGGGATCAATCACGAGTGCAAGCTGTGCAACCAGATGTTTGACTCTCCGGCCAAGCTCCTGTGTCATCTGATCGAGCACAGCTTCGAGGGCATGGGCGGCACGTTCAAGTGTCCCGTCTGCTTCACAGGTGAGGGGTCAGGCCGCACATCGGAGGGGGGCTGGGTGGAGGGCAGTCAAGGTGCTTGAGTGTCTGACCAACATTTAACATGGACACAGAGTAAACACATGTTCCTCTCGATGTGTAGGCCCACAGCCGTGGTTGTGCTGTCCTCTCTCGCCCGTAGACTATACAAACAGTGACCCAGATAAATGCTACTGTGTTAGCACGCAGCCCTCCTCCACTTCATTCAACTTGACTAACGTTTCCTTTCATGGGGGAGGTACAGACTGGGTTGGACAGACGTCCTGACAGACACAGGGAGAACCATATATTAAATAATGAAAATAAAATATCCCCAAACATCGGAATCAACTCCAGTGAGGAAGATCTAGAAAATATAGTGACAAACAGCCAAGCTGCTGTACACCAAGTAGAGACACCTACAGAGGTCAGCTCTCTGTCATGAGATGCAGAACTCAGCTGCTTTAACAGTCCTGCCATGCTGATGGGAAATTTAATTGAAGTTGATCTTCCCATGGTGCAACCTGGGGAAACACCCACCCTGAGTGGCCCAGACACAATCATCTCTACTGGCACTGGCATAGTCACAGGGCAGGGCTGGCCATGCACAGAGACTAGACAAAGTCAGATCTACTGTCACAAAGACTAGCCAAGCTATAGTCAGATCTACCGTCACAGAGACTAGTCAAGCTGTAGTCAGATCTACTGTTACAGAGACTATCCAAGCTATAGTTAGATCTACTGTCACAGAGATTAGCCAAGCTATAGTCAGATCTACTGAGAGAGACTAGCCAAGCTATAGTCAGATCTACTGTCACCGAGATTAGCCAAGCTATAGTCAGATCTACTGTCACAGAGACTAGCCAAGCTACAGTCAGATCAACTTGCACAGAGACAAGCCAAGCTATAGTCAGATCTACTGTCACAAAGACTAGCCAAGCTATAGTCAGATCTATCGTTACAGAGACTTGTCAAGCTGTAGTCAGATCTACTGTTACAGAGACTATCCAAGCTATAGTTAGATCTACTGTCACAGAGATTAGCCAAGCTATAGTCAGATCTACTGAGAGAGACTAGCCAAGCTATAGTCAGATCTACTGTCACCGAGATTAGCCAAGCTATAGTCAGATCTACTGTCACAGAGACTAGCCAAGCTATAGTCAGATATACTGTCACAGAGACTAGCCAAGCTATAGTCAGATCTACTGACAGAAACTAGCCAAACTACAGTATAGTCAAATTTACTGTCACATAGACTTGCCAAGCTATAGTCAGATCTACTGTCACAGACACTAGCCAAGCTATAATCAGATCTACCGACAAAGACTAGACATTTTTTTCTGCTGTTATATAGTACATGTACAATATGCTTTGTTTCTTTACGTGGGTGTTTGTCATTTGTGGTAATGTTTCATGCATGTCCTTTTTTTGGTGTTTATATGAGCTACCCAGAGATGCAAAATTTATTTCAGCCTTGACTGAAAAAAAAATTGCATCGTATCTTATAGCCAGATCTACTGACAGAGACTAGCCTAGGTATAGTCAGATCTACTCAGAGTCACAGTTATTCCCAGCAAGCAGCACAGTTACCAGGCACAGACCAGAGCTAGCACAGCACTATCAGGGACTAACAAGACCATCAGAGCTGCTCAAGGTCCTTGGCTCTGCCCCCCTGTGACTGCACTGTGCCAGATCAGAAAGGCCACAAGGGGTCAGGGAATAAGAGCAGACTGAAAGAGGAGGGCAGCTAATCCTCAATGGCCATCCAGCTAGTTTAGGGGCCCTCTGTACGTGTCCTCAGAGTTAAACAGCCAGGCCTCTCCGGGCGGCAGTTGAAAGTCACTTTGAACTTCCGTCTCCCCTCTGGGAATCAGAAATAATTTCAGACACCGAGACACAGGCATGGCTGACTGCAGCAGGGACGCCATTTTGTGTCTGCGTTTATCTGTTGTCTTTACTGTTTCTCGTGTTTGCCTGTCTGCTTTCTTTATGTGGACATCCGGGTCCCTCGCTGTCTGTTTCAGTTGGTCTGTCTGGCTGTTGTTGTTTTTTTACTTGTCTGCATCAGAAGCCTGCCTATAGCTCAGACTATATATCAGCCCCCCATGTCTCTCTCTCTCTGTTCCTCAGTAGTTTTGTTTGGTTGTATTCTTCCCCTTCTCCCCTCCCCCACAGGTACACAGCACTCTTTTAAAGTTTAACTCTATTCCTGTGCGGGTTATGAATAAGTTAGGGGGTGCTGTTCCTATGGGGAGGGTTAATAATTCAGACTCTCCACACACAGCAAACTTAGTTTACTGAAACAAAACAGAAAAAAAAACAGGAGCGGAAGTCAAAAAAGTATAATTTATTGATAAATATCACAAGGCCTGTGGGGGATACTGTAGCCTGCATGCTGTCTTCTGTCCCCATCCGCCTTCTCGTGCCTGTCATCTCCAGGGTGGAGCTTCATCCAATTCATGTTCGGTTGAGAGGGGGGCTTTTTCTTTGTGTTTGTATTGTTTAAGTTGTGTTTGCACATTGTCTCTCTATTTGCGCACGGTGACGGAGAGACTGGAAAACTGTTCCTTTCCTTAACTGACAAAATGTTATTCTACGGTCTCTTTCACTGGTTGGCACTACTTATCAGTTTAACCAATCATCTAACATGTTCTTTCCGTTCCTTTTACGCCCCCAGTCTTTGTCCAGGCCAATAAGCTGCAGCAGCACATCTTTGCCGTCCATGGTCAGGAGGACAAGATCTACGACTGTTCCCAGTGTCCACAGAAGTTCTTCTTTCAGACAGAGCTTCAGGTCAGTACATTAACTGGAACGCAGTGGGAGGTCATCTCTCTATTGAGCAACAGTCTGAGATCATATTGTTGAACTTCATTAATCATTTCATCATATACAGTAGTCTTTTGCAAATGTTGTCTGAAAATGTTGTCAACAAATATTTTGGTCTACCTTAGTTTTTGGTCTTCACCATCAGAATGCCATTCCAGTGTTTAACAGGCTACTGTCGGCATAGCTGGATATTTTTCATGGTATGGTCGTTCACCAGTAAGACTATTACCAGAGGACATGATTGGCATCCTACGGGCATAAGCAATTTGACCTCAGTACAATGCTTATCAATCAGGCCCCCTGCTGGTCTACCTGGGCCATACACAAGCCTAGTACACAACCCTCCCCTTACATTATCCATACAATGATCCATACTACACACTGATGTAGTTCATCATACGTTACCCACAGTAATATACAGCCTGCTTTACCAGTGAAGACAATGTTGTTTTTCATTCAAGAGTGTAGAGGGGCAGATCAGTCCTCTGTCCCGCGTTCCCATCCTGGCAGGATTCTGGCTGCGTCAGGTCGTTAGGGTCCGGACCGATGGTGGAAGACCCCTCTTTGTATAACTCACTCCAGAGTGGAGCCAGTCATCAACTGGGGTCAGTTGATGACCCTGCCCGTGGATCTATCCATCATCCTGGGCTATAAGCGGCAAGCTGGAGGCTAGTACCACCCAGCAGCCTGCTACTACCAGGTCCTCCCTCTCTGTCCCAGCCCGTTTCTGTGGTGCCGGCCCGGGCATGTGGATGGTAGAGCAGAGGTCTCTTCGGCTATGGTAGCCCTGGGAGTGAGCTTCCTGCGAGCTTAATGGCAAAATAATATCCATGGCTCCATTTTGGGTCTGTGACCTAAATCTCTTGACCAGCCCAGAGCCCCCCCCCCACCCTGTGGTGACAGTGATGTAGGGCCGGTGGCCGTGGGCATATGGCCGGTCAGTCCATTTAGCAGCAGGAGGATCGCTGGACCCTGTCGGTCACTGTCTGCCTCACCCCGAGGCCGGGCGGCCGAGAGATAAACACCAGCCGACCGCACAGTTTGGGCCAGTCCCCTCTCGCGTCCAGTCCACCTTTCTACACTCCTCCTTATTCCTCCCTCCATTCTCCCCCCCATCCCCCGGTTAACCGTATGTGATGTTTGTGAAGAGATTGAATTAAGTTCTCTCGTTACATCCACTAGTTAGAGAAACAGCCTCAGTCCATGTCTGGGGATCAGCCCCCTGACCAAGCCCAGCTTTGTGTCCCAGGAGGAGCAGCTCTAAGTGGGCGAGATGGAGTGATCTGAGTGGGGAGGCACACCGGCTAGTCGTGGAGTTGCTGGTTGTGTTAATGAGACCTAGATGGATGTGGCTAGAGGAGGCGGACCGACCCGTCCAAGCTGGGACTTACTGGGATCTCTGTACTTCCCCCGAGAAACCCCTGAGTGCCACCGTCCGTTCATCCTCCACCCCTCCCTGAAGCCTCTGGGGCCCTCTGTCCCTGAACCCTGTGTATCTCTCTTCTAGCCCCACATGTACCAGCCTCCATGCATATTTCAGCCCTCTCTGCTCTCAGCTCCCCTGTGCCCCATAAATAGTGCAGACGTCAGCCGGTAAATAAGTGATGCTTCGCCCCTGATCAGCGCTGCTACACTCAGCCTGCCGGATCTGGATTCCTTTACTGGAAACTTCAGAGACTGGCTGTGTGTGTTTTTTTCTCATGTGTTGTTGTTTGTCTCCCCCAGGTGCCCCACAGTCCCCCCCACCACCACATCCCTCACCCCACTGTGGTCTGCTGATAGCAGGGCTGATCTTTACACCCTGCTGGTCTAATTCAAGCCTCTGGGGGGCGCTGGCACTCCCCCCACACTGGCCAGTGCTCCCTCTTGTTAGCATGTGTGTACGCTATTTCCTTTAGCACTGGTAAATATTTAACTCCAGTCAGCAGTTTGGAATGGGTGTGGAGGGGGGTGTTTGTTGTTGATTTCTCCTCATATCTCCCTCCACATCCTGAAGGTGTTGCATATTTGAGGACAGTACATTCTCCCACAATGCTCCGCCATGACAGCGGGAACTAGGTTTGGGTCTTGGAGCGTGGAACCAGAGACAAGGGAGGCTGGTGATTAACATGCAGTGTGTGATCTCACTACAGTGCTGTGATTGGACAATAGTGCACTGAGCGGTGTGTGGTATATGTTCACATTAGGAAACGTGTCAGCTTCAGAATGAGGGTGGTGTGATACCATGGAATCATTGTGTTTTCTTTCTTTGTGTCTGATCTCTGTTGCAGCAACTGGATGGGAATATTGTTGTGTGTGTGTCTGGGTGAACTATGGCTGTGTTTCTGCATGTGTGTGAAGGTGACAGGGGAGTTTGTTCATGGTGGGGAGGCAAAGATGGAATGTGATCAGGGTGTCCCAATGGCAGTGTCTGGTTGCTTCCCAGCTGCCCTGCTGAGCAGTGGTACTCAGTGTTATTAGAAAGGGGACCGGGGGGCTCTCTGCAGACAGACCTGTAGCCCCCAGCCACTCCCAAAACCTCCTGCAATCTGATTGGCCAGATCAGAGACATGCTATCTGCATCATGTAGGGGGTTTGTCTGCAGAACACGTTGGTGTGACTCTGGATTAGCGGTCAGACTGGTGTGACTCTGTATTAGTGGTCAGACTGGTGTGACTCTGTATTAGTGGTCAGACTGGTGTGACTCTGTATTAGTGGTCAGACTGGTGTGACTCTGTATTAGTGGTCAGACTGGTGTGACTCTGTATTAGTGGTCAGACTGGTGTGACTCTGTATTAGTGGTCAGACTGGTGTGACTCTGGATTAGTGGTCAGACCGGTGTGACTCTGTATTAGTGGTCAGACCTGTGTGACTCTGGATTAGTGGTCAGACTGGTGTGACTCTGGATTAGTGGTCAGACCGGTGTGAATCTGGATTAGTGGTGACTCTGGTCAGAGTATAATTGGTTCATAGGACAACAGAGAGTTCAGTTCTCTTTGTGAAAGAAACTCAGACACATTTCAGTGTGGGGGATTCACATGAAAAATGCTTGACATGGGGTAAACTAATCTTTCCAGGGAATCAAGACATTCACATTCTGACGCCTTAATATGGTGTGAGTGTGTGTGTGGGGGGGGGGGGGGTACAAGTGTCTGAAAGACATTATGAATCATGATTGTGAATTAAGATGTTAATTCCAGTGATATCCAATGTAATACCCACATACGCACTCACACAATAGTCCATCATATCTGTCCTCTCAGGAGCCATACCTCACATTGGCGGGAGGGAGGCTGGGAGGGAGGCCAGGATGATGTGTCTGGGAGAAATGTAATAGTTTGGGGGCAGTGTGATAGTGTAACAGAGAGGACAGAGTTCCACTGGGGATAGAATCAACTCTGGTGTCTTTTTCACTCATCCTCCATCCTTCGTCCTCATCCTCTCTTCCATTCTAGTATTTGTATTCTGTTGGAGGCAGGCGGGAGGGAGGGAGGGAGGGAGCGGTTCCTCCTCGAACACGTCCTCATTTCAGTGTGTCTGCCACCACAGAGCAAGGCATTGTCCCTAGTCAGACATGACAGTTTAACTGAGAAGTGTTGTCGCCGTACAGGACTAGCGCTGCGTGGTGCGGTGTCGTTTCACCCGTTGCCAAAACAGGACCGGAACTGTCATGATGGCAGTGACAGTGACGTATGAGCCGGGGTATTGTCCCAGAGAGGTTCTCCTGGCACTAAACAGACGTTGGTTCCACTGTGATGTGATCAGATCAAACATGGTGGCGGAGCGGAGATGTGAGCTAGATCACTAGATCAACATCATACATCACATCACATCACCACATGGACCTGCTTCTCTGTGGGCCCTCTGTCTGTCTGTCTGTCGGGTTCTCTCCCTCTTCATCTCTCTCCCTCTCTCTCGCTCTCTCTCGCTCTCTTCTCTCTCTCGACCCTCCCCTTTCTTCCTCTACTTCTCTCCCTCTTTCCATCATAAAGAACACACAGGACTGGGTCTTTTGCACCCTGATGTTCTCCGTTCAGCAGCTGGAGGCTGACACAAACACACTCTATAAATCACACGCCACTGACAGCTCTAGCACCATCACAGACTTCTCTCTAAAAATTCTTCTCTCTCCCCTCTGGGTGATCATACAGTTGTGACACCGTTAAGCGGCAGCAGCCTCACATCAATCCAGGACTCTCCCCCCCAGTCCTGTCTATGCACTTTGTTCCCGGCTCAGTTTAGGGTGCGTTGTAATCAAATAAGTGGGCTCCCCGGGGACCAGTGGAGATTGGGTGTGTTATGACAGCAACACAGAAAGGAAACAGGAGTGTGCTCTGAGGCCGGGCAGGCGGGGAGCGGTAGAGCAGCGCTGTGTGTCTTCCTGTTCTCTGTCACCCATGGCTCAGCCCGTCTGGGGCCCAGAGCTCATCTGGCGCTTCACAATCCGACACGCCCCGCAGGCTGTACGGGCCTGACTGCTGTGCTGGGCCACAGGGCCCTTGTCTGTTCTCCCTGGGTGTACACGTGTTGTTTAGTGAGGGTGTTTTGTATATATTGTGTTTTTATGGGTCTACTCAGACGTGCATGTTATAGTGGGTTGAGAGCGGTCAGGTGGCCTTATTGACCGTGTGATAAGCGGGGCCGATGATGACAGGCTAGACCTTGTAGCTTTGAAGGAGAGATTCACCCGCTGTATCAGAGCACAATCTGCGTCACGTCCTGGAATCCACAGCTATTCCAGTCACTGTGTGTGTGTGTGTGTGTGTGTGTGTGTGTGTGTGTGTGTGTGTGTGTGTGTGTGTGTGTGTGTGTGTGTGTGTGTGTGTG
>JACXGM010005009.1:0-24450 GCA_016801145.1 Umbra pygmaea
CACTGTGTCAACAACAACACTGTTCAACAACAAAGCTGTCAACAACAATACTGTGTCATCAACACTGTGTCAACAACAACACTGTCAACAACAGCACTGTGTCAACAACAACACTGTCATCAACAACACTGTGTCAACAACAACACTGTGTCAAAAACACTGTGTCAACAACACTGTGCCAACAACATCACTGTCAACGACAACACTGTGTCCACAACACTGTGTCAACAACAACACCGTGTTAACAACAACACTATGTCAACAACAACACTGTCAATAACAACACTGTCAACAACAACACTATGTCAACAACAACACTGTCAACACAACACTGTGTCAACAACAACACTGTTCAACAACAAAGCTGTCAACAACAACACTGTGTCATCAACACTGAGTCTACAACAACACTGTGTCTACAACAACACTGTCAACAACAACACTGTGTCAACAACAACACTATCTCAATAACAACACTGTCAACAACAACACTGTCAATGACAACACTATGTCAACAACAACACTGTGTCAACAGCAACACTGTGTCAACAACAACACTATGTTAACAACAACACTATGTCAACAACAACACTGTCAACAACAATACTATGTCAACAACAAAACTGTGTCTACATCAACACTCTGTCAACACCATCACTGTTGACAACAACACTATGTCAACAACAACACTGTCAACAACAACACTGTCAACAACATCCTCCATCCTCTACATTGAGTGCTACAGAATAGTACACATTGATGTTTTTAATGTATATGACAACTCTGTGTCTGACTCCTCAGAGGCATTTCCCTGTTGCCCCCAGCTTCTACAGGGGAAATTAATATTCTACTACCACAAAATTACATTCCACAGCCAGACATTTCCACTTAATTAGGTTTGAATCTAGGTATGAAGTTAACAGTGTGACTATTTTTAGGGCTAAGGAAAGGTGTTAAATACAATTTTAGGAACACAAAATTATAAAATGGTGGGGTTTATCAGTTTGTGCCTATGGAGGTTAGTGACCCAAATCCACACAAATTTGGATGAGTCATTTGTCAATGTTGCTTTATAATGTTCACTAGTTGAGCTACTGCCCCTATTGGTGTATGTTTCACTTGTAAGTAGATGTTTCAAAAACATGTGGGGACTTTGGAGGCCTATATGCTTTAACTGCCTGTATCTTATGCACCTGGGCTTCAGTGATGATTTTTCTAGTTCATATTTTCTATATGATCAAATACTGGGCAGACGCAGAAGTGACAAGAGTGATAATTTTTTTTTTTTTTCATTTAAGACTATTCCGTTGGTTCAAATGTGGCCAAGAAGCAACAATAGATCATGCATTATGGTCGTCTAATCAAAGGCTTGGAAGGAGCTCTGCAAATGTTCACTAGATTAATGTAGCAGGTGCAACAATGCATGTGTATATATAGGAAATCACTAACTGAAACCTCAATAAAATGTATTGATTATGCCGCGTTAGCATTTTTTAACATGTAGCTAGCTTGAGTGAGCTTTATGTCTGTTTTGTCCACAACTGATCGCTTATTGCACTAGATGATCAGTGGACTAAAATGCAGAGGATTCAGTATTCAAAATTGAGCAGCTACACAGCTATGTTTCTTCAATCCAGGTCCATGAGACATTGCATGTTTTTATGTCCTTGCAATGCTAAGGAAGTGTGTGGTTTATCAGGGCACATCTAATTTATTTACATTTTTTTCTGGTGATAGACCTGTCACTGAGGCAGCCACCATGATTATTCTTTTAGTTGTCCACACTAACGTTCTCCTTGGTGTCATCTGATAGCTGGACGTTAATTTCAACACCCCAAAATGGTTCATTAACATTGTTCTGTACAATCTATGATGTCATTTGTGCAGACATTTTTAAGCAATCCAAAATGGAGCACTGCTTTCTCGCTAATGTGGTTCTGCCACTGGAATTCACAAGAATTTGGGGCTAGGGATGTGGGGCTAGGGATGTGATTAGCCCTGTATAGCTGAAAGGTGTACATTTCCACTGCAATGTCGGGAATAGTTTTTTAGCTATGATTCTGTAAAACAGAAGGTTAGGTGATCTTCTCCTGCTGCCTCAACCAGGAAGTACTCACCAGTGCAAATGTACTTGGAAGAGAGGCCATTATTTGTCCGACAGCCAGGGCTGAGCTTAAACGCTCCTGACCTAACACAAAGAGTCGCTATAGCGCGACGAAGAAAGGAAGCCCTATGTAGTCCATCTTGCCAAACCATTCTGGATGTTCCACAACCTATTTGCGCCATACTTTGAGCGATCTGTGTGCCCTGTTGGTGTGCTGCAGGCAGGACTTTAACACCTGGCTGAAAGGACACATCTGTACCCAGGTGAGTTGAAACCATAGAAGAAAAGCCAGGGGGGGTGTCGGAAACAACAGGAAACAGTAGACCTTCAATAGTATTGTCATTGTTATTCAGTGTATGTAAATAATTCACTTTAAAGGACAAATAGCTAATGTAAATATATTCCAATAACACAAAGGCACCAGCTAGTATAAAATAATCACAGTACAGTGCCAATTAATACATACTTTTTACATCTATAAATAGGTGTTTTATTATACAGTAGTCAATCAATCATGTGATTACTCGATCTTTGACCACAATGCATTGGTATGCAGTTGAATCACCCGTTTAAACTGAACTAACATTCTCAAGAGAGACATTTATGTGTTGGAGCCTGTAAAAAAAGGGGGCATTCATTGTTACTAGAGTTCCCTTTTTTCTCTGGCATGCCCTTGGGTAAAGATTTTAAAGCAGTTTGATATAGATTGCCGGCCAGTTGCCATTAATACAGATATTCCATTTGAAGAAGGCAATGTTTTGGTGTACATGGTAAATAATACTGAACCCCGGACTGGTCGTGTTGTGTAGAGACAAGCTGTCGTCTGTGATAACGTCATCGCTGCATGTGGTTGAACGTGTGGGACATTCAGGAAAAGGGATTAAAAAACTGCTCAGTCAGAGTAGCATTGTAATAGACCCCTGCTGAGCAGTTGCCCTGCTGACTCTGCCTACGTTTCTGAAGTGCCATACTATTGTAGGACCTTTTTTTATGAAGGAGGTTCTCTTTAGAACCTGGTAGAGCTATTGCCTCCGAGAGGTTTTTTAAGTGGGATTAGTAAAAGCTTTAGTAATTAATGAAACTCATTTACCCCCTGTTGATCATCTAAATGCTAACATTTGAAGACTATCTGATTTGATTTCATACGTTTTTGTGTTGTGTGTATAGCTAGTTGCCTCAAATTAAAACAATGTGATAAGCCAAATGTTACATGAATAAATAAGCAGAGGGCAGGACTGACTCAACTGAGGTAATCTCAAAGCTGCATCTAGAAAGTATTCAAACACACAAATAAAAACACACACATAGCTATTATAAGTAGCCTTCAGAGCTGTGACTTCTGTAATGAATAAAACTGAATTTCCAATTTGTACTGGGCTACAGGCTAAGTAGCAGTATTTTCAAGTGATGTTTTCACTTGTTTCACAGGTAATTGGTGTTAACATTAATTCTGACGTTTTCTCAGATTACTGAGAATACTCATTGTAATTTGTCATGAAATGTGGCATTTGACACGCAAGGGCGATTAGAACAATATCGGAGCAGCCTATAGTGTTGCGCAAACGGCTCACCAGAGGCAGATAGCTAACTTGCTGCGCCTTTCTCTTGCTTAATGCATACAGGACAAAACACCAGCATATGTAATTGTAGAGCGTCGCTATTACAAAAATACCCCACTAATAATTACAAGAAATCCGCATTTTCATGACAATGGAGAGGATCAAGTCAGCTGTCTGAATTGCTTTAACCCAAACGTATCACCAGCGCTGCAGGCAAAGCGACACAGAATATATGCCGGAGGACAAAGATGATTGGAAGGACTGTTGATAGTAGCACATGTGGTTCCGTGACACGTCTTTCATTGTTGAAATCTTGACATTCAGCACGGCTCAGTTTCACACTGCAAGATTGCGTTTTTTCATGTTCTGCTAAGGAATTTGCCACAACAGAGACGGCTTGACACAATTCTTTCAAGGATACTGAGGATGTGAGTGCAGGAAATTTCACTCAACATCGTGAACGACGGACTACGCGGTGCGCAAGTTTGGATGTCTGTTGTGGAAGTTTTTCTTCGGCTCCGGACAATCGGTTGAATTAGTGGCATCAGGTACGTATGTTAGATAAACTGTCAAAAATAAATAGGTCCCGTGATGACCCATGCATGCTTAATAGATTGTCACTGATAATCTGTTATTTTCGCGATTCAAATCGACCTTACTTTATTAACACAAGCAAGTAGCCAATAGCCTACTTCGGTTGATAGATTCTGCTTTTCAGTTACAATTTAATGTGCAACTGTTATATGGTTGACAGTCTCAAATGCATTAAATTAACATGGCTTCAGAACAGAGTCGATTCTTTGATCGACGTGATATGGTCATATATCGCCTTGCCGTTAGAAGACGTCTGATTTTGGATAAGTCTATTCAGGTAGGCTGCTGCTGCAGGTGACTGCCAGTCAGAACAAATGCTGGTCAACTGCTTTAGTGTCGAATCTCTTTGGTAATTATTTTGTCCAACAAACCTTTACTTTTAATGGTTCAGTAGCTCTAGCACTTACGGCCCGTTATAATTTTCATTGATAAAATGGCGTTGAAGGCATGAATATTTCATGCACACAGCTCATAAGGCGTTATACCTGGTCTTATTGTGTTTAGAGAAATTGTTACCAACCTGACATCCATTAAATACAATATGCCATAGGAGATGTGACTGAGAGTTGGAGCTGCAATCCGTTGGTCTCCAGGTTTTTAGACCTTATTGCGTATTCCGTACCTATAATTCTTCTGATTCTCTATTGTCATTGTGGGAATGGATTTGTTAATTTGAGGGTTTTTCCTTTACTTTTTTAAGTTTCCAACTAGTAGTAGTACTACAGGCATTCAGTCATTGTGGACTTTTCCTCGTTAATTAAATCATGCAACTTATATTCCTTTGTTAAATTAAAAACAATCATATTTTCTTTCAACTAAGCTTTACTGTAATACAATTAATGTGGTTTTCAGGCTAGATACGTTATGGTTGATGTTTTGTGTGGACCAAAAAAAGACTATCTGCTGCTTCTGGCAGTAGCCTAATTGAGATCTAAATACAATCGTAAATACACTAAACAATGATTTCCCTATTATATTCGGCAAATGGCCAATCGGAAGCACACGAAAGAATAAATAAGATTTCTGAATTTTCAACCGTCAGTTAGCTACATAATTCCTTGACAGAATTTTTTTTTAAAGTCTGTCTACAAGAATGTCGGTCATTCTTATGATTAAAATGCTTATTTTCATGTCTATTGTCTCCTTATGAAATGTCACATCAGATATGGCAGATATCATGGCTGGGGCATCTGTTTCAACACATCAAAGTAAACATGTGAAGGTTAATGCGGCTTGTCAAACAGCACAAAACCCCTGGGCCCAGCAGATCGGTTTTATGCCATATTTGCTTTGCATAATTGCTGGCCTCGATCTGCTACTGTTAACACTCAGCTAGCAATGCTGTTGTTTATTTAGCAGGATGTTATCTTAGCAATTTTCATTATTACATTCTTTCTTAACACTTTTGCTTTTATTTGAGGTTTTATTTCTCCATGTGAGACATTGGTGTTGTAGGGGTCACAATGCCCAGTTCATATTGTTTATGAATCAATATGGATGGCGTACATTTTATTCATTTTAGGCAAAATGTCAAAGGAATTGGGTTCTTTTGTTTAAACTAGTTGTTTGTAGTTATGTTGCAAATTAATTATTTTGATATCAGCTGCCTAAAGCTACTGTTTTTGGTAGAGGGACATTTTCAAGTTTACTATTAAGTAGAGCTAGAGGGTCACGGTCAGTGACGATAAACTTGTCATTAATTAACGGATTGACATACTACATTATGAAGCTCATAATTTCCTCTTTATAGATATGAGTGAAAAAGGGTCTACTGGATTCAGTTATCTCTTGGGAATGAATTCACATAAGCAGAATCATTTGACAGTGTGGCAATACATTTTTCTAGTCAAAAACTCACCCAAGGATTTCAGTTTGAAGGCTCTTGAAACATGATTATGGCAAATATATCTGATTACAGCTGCGGTGGTATTTCCACAATGCTTTTTAACCACAGTTTTCGGTTGAATAGCAAATGTTCCTATCAAGACCATTTGCTTATTTCTTTCATTTTGCGCTCAGAATCATTGTTAGGCCTTAGAAAATAGATTTTTTGTTTAACAGATGCAATAAAAATATCTGAAAAGTAGCAAAAACAATGATTTGGAAACTAATTTGCCTGAGACCTGAGGCGGTGAAGTTTCCAGTGATGCTAATACACCTTTGAAACCAATTGGGACTTGACAAGGCAGCTAGTTCTTTATGAACTATGGTTAATACACATATATATATATATATATATATATATATATATATATATACATATACATATGCAAATATAACGCCTGTCCAATTTTTCACTTGTGTTACTCAAAAAGAAAATTAATAGTAATCTGTTAATCTTGTGAAGTTGGCCTTAGCTTACCTATCAAAGTGAAATATGAACTCCTCAGATGAGTTCTTTGAAATTCTCCTCCAACTTCATGTGTCATACTCATTCACGCATTTGTTTCTTAGTGTGTCATACTTATTCACATGTTGGTTTCTTCATGTGTCATACTCTTTCACATGTTGGTTTCTTAGTGTGTCATACTCTTTCACATGTTGGTTTCTTCATGTGTCATAATCTTTCACATGTTGGTTTCTTAGTGTGTCATACACTTTCACACGTTGGTGTCTTCATGTGTCATACTCTTTCACATATTGGTTTCTTAGTGTGTCATACTCTTTCACATGTTGGTTTCTTCATGTGTCATACTCTTTCACAAGTTGGTTTCTTCGTGTGTCATACTCTTTCACATGTTGGTTTCGTCATGTGTCATAATCTTTCACACTTTGGTTTCTTCATGTGTCATACTTTTTCACATGTTGGTTTCTTAGTTTGTCATACTCTTTCACACATTGGTTTCTTAGTGTGTCATACTCCTTCACACGTTGATATCTTCGTGTGTCATACTCTTTCACATGTTGGTTTCGTCATGTGTCATACTCTTTCACACTTTGGTTTCTTCATGTGTCATACTTTTTCACACGTTGGTTTCTTAGTTTGTCATACTCTTTACACGTTAGTTTCTTAGTGTGTCATACTCTTTCACACATTGGTTTCTTAGTGTGTCATACTCTTTCACACATTGGTTTCTTAGTGTGTCATACTCTTTCACACGTTGGTTTCTTAGTTTGTCATACTCTTTACACGTTAGTTTCTTAGCGTGTCATACTCTTTACACGTTAGTTTCTTAGTGTGTCATACTCTTTCACACATTGGTTTCTTAGTGTGTCATACTCTTTCACACGTTGGTTTCTTAATGTGTCATATGCTGGATTCAGACCAGGCACAGCAAAAAAATCACTGTACGGCATTGTAATGCAGACACATTTGTACACCGTAATCAACATCGTAATCAATCTTCCGCATCTACGAGATGGTGGGCAACATTGCATACAACTGTCCTCCTCCAGCAAGGCGACTGGCAGGAGCTTCTTCAGTTTAGTATTGATTGACAATATGAAAACTATCTACTGAGCTGTCAAAGCTTTTCTTGCAATCCCATAAACCCATAGGTGAAAGCGACATATTAGCTCTTCCTTGGTGGTACATCAACTTCTTTTTCTGGTGCCGTACGGCAAAGCACAGCAGAAGTTGGATAATTTCAACTCTTGCGACACACCCGCCGCACCGCATCCCCATTTTGCCGTAACCGATAGATTTGCCGCAGTGGTGCACATTGCTTCCTATTGAAATGAATGGACTTCTGCCGCAATGCAACCAGTTTGCCGTGCCTGGTGTGAATCCAGCTTATACTCTTTCACATGTTGGTTTCTTCATGTGTCATACTCTTTCACACGTTGGTTTCTTTTGTGTCATACTCCTTCACACGTTGGTTTCTTCATGTGTCATACACTTTTACACGTCGGTTTCTTCATGTGTCAAACACTTTCACACGTTGGTTTCTTCATGTGTCATACACTTTCACTCGTTGGTTTCTTAGAGTGTCATACTCTTTCACACATGGGTTTTTTAATGTCTCATACTCTTTCACACGTTAGTTCCTTAGTGTCTCATACTCGTTCAGATGTTGGTTTCTTAGGGCCCTATCTTGCATCCGGCACAATGCAGCGCAAAGTCTGAACACAAGTGTCTTTGCTATTTTAAGACCGACGCAGTTGTCAATTTCCCGTCAGGCGCCCGCGTTGTTTAAATAGCAAATGCACTTGCGCCCATATTTGCGCCCATGGGAGTGCTGGCCTAACAGGGAGGTGTGTTCAGGATAATTCTGGGTGTATTGCTATTTTGAGGCATCGGAAACTGATCGCGCTATTGACCAACAAAAACCTGGTCTAAAGTCAATGGCGCAGCACGTCATAGTTATTTTAACAGCAAATTAGTCAAATGCACCTATGGCATAGGCACAGCGCGTGCACACTATGTTTGTTGCACACCCACAGTGAAGCGCAGCAGCACACGAACATACAAAAGACTACAAATAAAAATATTACGGTGCAAATCCACCGTCATAATAGCAATGCGCGAAAGGTACAAACGCGCCTGGCTCTTAAAGGGAATGGGAGATTAATCTCTGATTGGTTTATTGCATGTTACGCCCAAAACACACACATGAATTAATGAAGACACTTAGTACAACCTTTTTAGACCATGGAACCTATTACCCGCTGTCAAAATAGCAAAAGTGGATTTGGACACGCCCAAAGCGCACTTACGCCATGCGTTTTACGCCATGCGCTTAGATCGTTAAAATAGGGCCCTTAGTGTCTCATACTTGTTCACATGTTGGTTTCTTAGTGTGTCATACTCTTTCACACATTGTTTTTACGTGTGTCATACTCTTTCTCACGTTGGTTTCTGGCAGCTCCTCCTCCATATGCTCACAGGGGGTACTTGCCTGTTAGCCAAACCCAGCTGGTGAAATGTAGAATGGGGCATCATTACAGTCTTAATTTTCACACTTTACATACCTTCTATATTTATTTTATTAATAATCATTGTCATTTAGATTTATTTTCACAATTATGTAATTTAATAACGATTTAAATGTTGAACAATTGTGTTTTTGTCAAAATGGAAAGACTGCTATTTTAGTCACTGGATTATTTAAGTAACATATGAATCACTGAATTCCCTGTGTATAACCTTGCTCTCCCAGCATTTTGCATTTGTATATATAAGTATGAGTCACTGGTTCCAAAACAACTAAACATAAACTTACAGTATTTTTCTGGTCAGATATAGTTAGCTGATTAGTTATTGATAGCTATAACGTACACCTAAAATTTGCATACACTACTTGTCAGCAACAACTAGCTAATTAAACAACCTGAATTAAGGTGACACCTAAACAAATGGTCCATGTCGTCAATTATTGTAATTTAAAATGGCCTGTGACGTGCTTTACAAATTATTCTAGCATCTACTACAAACTGTTATACTTGCAGATGTACTAGCAAGGGTAACTCCAACTCCTAACCTTTAGTCACTACATATGTGAAAGTTTTAAACATTTGCCATACATACTTCTGTGATTTAACTTACAGCCACCCAATCTGCACACAAGGAGTCGCTAGAGAGTGGCATGGCAAGGCACACTCTCTGGCTTTTTTAGTCCCTTACCCTGGGCAGCGCTATACAAATTAGCATGCTTCATGCTTCGGCTCTGGGTATATTCAGAATTCCATGATCAGGATGTAACTACGTTCATGGAGATGTTCTGCAGATTATTGAAAAACCTTATTGTTCTTAAATGTCACCTCAAAATCTTGTGCCTTCTACCAGTGTGATTTTAATTTTTAATTTAGTTTTGTCTTTTTTTACTGATTCAAAACAAGCCCTTAGTCTATTTTACCTCTGAACATAGGTAAATAAAGTTAGCACTGCATGATGTTTTCAGTAGCAGAAAGCTTGTGTGATGCTTAATCCCAGTGATGCCGACACCACAATGTTTGTTGGTAGTATTTAATGAAAGAGAATAAATACTTCTACTGTATATATCAAAATCTAGGCCAAGCTGTGTGCATTTGATTTCTGATCGAATTGATATCAGCATCACATTGTAAAAAGAGAGATGGTTTTGTTTTTTAACAATTAAGTTACTTAGCAGACTGCAATCCAGGGAGATTTAGTGTTGGTTTTCTCACAGATTTAACTACAGAAATTACAGAAGACATACAAACCTGTTTTCATTATTGTAAAAATTGAAATTACCTGATGTAATAGGATATTAGAAGTAATTTAGTTCTGAAGAACTTGTCAGGTGTTGTAAATTCAAATAGTCATATATGTAGGCTACAAACAAATCAGTGATTTGGGGATTTTGGTGCTTAAAGATGGACATTAAACACAATCATTGTGAAATAACAGAAGGGTGTTACCTCAGGATTTGAAGTTCCATTTCACACCATTCAAAGCAGACAGGAAATAGAGTAACATATAGCATAAAGAGACAGATTAAAGTGACCCATCCAGAATATGGATGCTGAACTGTCATCATACACCGATGTGATGTCAGCTTTTACCAGGAGAAATGTACTAGTAAGATGCAGGGGTGGGAGTGGTTTTGAGACAAAGAACCTCCTCAATCAAGTATCTTTGTATCGGCTCTCGGTAAGGAGATCTGCCTACGGTTTCGTCGATTTTCTCTAAATTTGCACTTGGTCTAGGTTGATGTTGCCCCTGCCAGTCGAAACCATTTTTTGATTATATACATCCCTCTTGTCTACAGTAACAGCCTTTCACCAAACAGTAGAGTTCATGCAAGACAAATCAAACAAAAATCTTAACACAGATCGATGTTCTAGTTCTTGTGATGAGAGACAAAATTATTCCTGTGTAAGATATGTTCAAAAAGCAACTGAATTTTGAGCGCCTAGGAGCTTTGTCTTTGATAATCCTATAGCAGCTTTTTAAAAACGATGTTTTTGCAGTTTTTCCCATACATTTTGGCCCTCACGAGCTTCCTCGAATAAGGAGCTGCCAAAGTGCTTCAGGTCATGCTCTTTGTGTCCGTCGGGCAGCCCAGTGGGATGTTGTGCGTCAGCTATGCTTGTCAATGGACCAGCTTGATGGCCTCAATAATTCAGTTGATGTGACCTAGGTTATGCCAAAAGCCCCTGTTCTGGCTGGTGGATGAAGAGCAATGATAAACCAGGGTCTGGTCTGGTGCTCGCTCATTAGGATCCACTTAGCAACCCGTCCTCCCCCCCCCCCCCCCCCCCCCCCCCCCCCCATTGTCACTGATCACATATATAATAGTAGGAAAAACTGTGGGGCTCCTACACTCTGTCATTCAGCTTACTATTGGTTATATTCGAAAGTGTATTTATGAACATTGCAACACTGAAAGTATATCTGGGCTTTTTTAACACTAGCCGTTAAGAAACCGCTTGGTCGACGTGCGTGGAATTTCATATGGTTCTTTCAGTAAGAAGGGAGTGCAGTTTTGCCGTATTGTGATGCTATGCTATCATGACCTACATATTCTTCACCAAAATGCTGACACCCGAAGAATAGAAGCCCCTCGTTTCTTTTTCTGTTGTTTGATTAATGTTGTGGTGCATATGTGTTTAAGGGGTTATATTCTCTATATTATTATAAGTGCATCAGAATCTCATGTGGCTCTACCTTTTTCATCAGAGTCGATTATGATTCACAGATTGTTCCAGTGTTTTTTATCTGGGCAGTCGCATGCTTAATTGTTTGCACAACAACCATCCTATCACAATTTGCTTTGATTCTGTAGATTTTTTTACATGGTTGCCACATGGAATCTTAGAATCTTGTAATGACCAACAATGCCTTTCTGTAACCAATTGATTAGTTACATTTTTTGCCAGTTCTCATTCAGTATATTACATCGAAGGCAAGGAGTAGAGTTGCAAAACTAATAGTTATTTGCCAACGTTACTGTACTTACATCTTATGACATTCGGTAATATAAATATATATATTTTGAAGTGTAGAAAATTGTATCTATTTGCCTTGCCAATGTTATGGATATTTCCATGCACCATCACAGCTTTAATATCTCAGAACGTAAACAAACAAACTAGAAATACATACTTTTGATATATGTTTTATAATACCCTTCTGGGAAGGTGTGCTGCATACCCAAAAATGTGGCCTGCTGGGGCAATAAAGCAAATTAAATGTTACAGAACATGGACTAAATTTTATAGAAGATGGACTAAATGTTACAGAACATGGACGAAATGTTACAGAACGTGGACTAAATGTTACAGAAAATGGACTAAATGTTACAGAACATGGACTAAATGTTTGAGCAATATTATTAAACAGATTAATTTCAGCATAGATAGGTATTTTCTGTGGATCTTAGTCTGAAATATGAAGGGCATTCAAAACTTCTTAGTCTTGAAATGAGATAAGATAATTATCCATTGCTGTCCAAATATGACAATCCTGACAAATGGATACTGACAATTTTTTAAAATTATAGTCTATTTAAAACTTGGATGAAAGTTACCTTAACAGAAAGTTTTAAGAGGATCCTATGGCTGTTCAGAATGTTACATAGTCTTGTCACACTCAAGTCATGCATGAAGAACACACCTGCCCTGTGATGGCTGACATTTGTGTGCTTTCTTTCATGGATTTATTTGAGCATAATAAACCAATCGTCTTTATTTTTGGATGCTTGAATTTGAAAACCCCTCACAATGTTCACTAAGATAGTTTATTTATTTAGTTCATTTAGGATACTGTTTTTCTTTGAATGATTTATTCATCTATATTTATATTTATGGGACACAGGCCAGATATAATTACAGACACCTTTGATAACCTGAAGTGCCCGAGAGTACCAATACATTTCTTGTGATAAAATACATACAGTTTCGAAGGGTGGATATTCCTGGCCAGTAAATAGAATATATGCATTTGATCTACATTCAGACTCAGCACTTTTGAGTAGCATCCAGCATTTAAATGTGTTTGTAACTGATGACATGGTTTGAATGCAAACAGCATTCAGTTGGAATGCACACAGTTTTCCATTGGAATGCAGACAACTTTCAGTTTGAAAGCACATAGCATTCAATGGGAATGTTGCTTTAATCCTAACATCCAGTTATTATACTTATGACTACTTAAATGGTTCCCCATCTATTTCACCACGTATACAATCACCAATAATCAAGCACTTTAGGTACAGTCCAAGTAACATTTTCAACCGAGACTGGTAAATGTAATTTTATGTAAATGTTTGAATTGGACTACTTTTCTGTTATTGTGAGACATGCCGATTAGTAATTGAAGTGTGACTCTTCATTTTATTTTTTATGCCAGGCTCCGTTGAGTCATCAATCACAATTTCAGTTATAATGCGTTGGACAAGTATTAGGTACATCATGCTATATTATGATTAAAAAATACTGAACCAGTCATAATGCCAACCACTGCTCCATTGCCCTTTAATGCCATTACAACTATTTATTTAAGAACATTAAGCCATTCCACTGTAAATTACAAAACAAAATATTATATTTTCTGTCACTGCAGCCGACTAATGCAGGCAAACATTTCTACATAATTGAAATGTGCAGGACTCTCTGCCCTGGAGCCTTTTCAACATAGTTGTCCATAAAGTATTTAGATGCTCATTGAGAATTTAGTCATGACTCATGTGAACAACTACTAACAGTAGATCTCTGTGCAGTTGTTCTTTAGAGGAAAGGAATGAATCATTGAATTGAGATAGTGGCTTTAATTGGGCCCAGCTTCAGGGAGTATGTCCTGAGTCTGATAACCGTATAGGTGTAGTCCTGTATGGATTTCCTCCTCAGAAATGATCGCATTCAATACTAGATTGTGCATTGCCAGTTTCCTTAGCAAGAAAGATATTGACATGTTGTAGGTTATATTGTATACGGACATATTCAGTTTTTACATTTAAAGAGCTGTTTCGATTACTTCAGTTTCTTGTCAGCAAGTTTTTGCTTGGTATTCGGCTTATATGCACATTTCATTTGAGTACGGTCGTGGTTCAAGCTGACTGTTATTTCATTTCCTTGCTCACATGAAGAGATGCATTTCACCTCACTGTCAAGCTGACCTCAAGTGACTGTCTATCTATTCCAGGGAAATAAAAAATACAATTGGTTAATTTTTCTCTTTACTATTGGTTAATATATTTCTATTCAATACTACTGGTTAATCTTGTTCTCTCTATATATCTATAGTCTGGTTTTGCCTAATTTAGGTCAATAAACACTGTGTGATTACAACATACAATTATTGGCTTTGCTGATGCCTGTATATGGTTCCTGCGTCTCATGCAATGACAGTAAAATCATGGCCTCCAAGCCGTTGTGTTCCAGCACAAGCAGGGTCCCTGCTGTCAAGCTGTAGACAAAATGTACAGCCGTCTGGCTCTGATGGAAGCCAGAGCCGAACACACAACAGAGCCGGGCAGCGTGCTTTCAACAGACAAACACTCTGGATCTCTGGGATCACTGGTGTCAGCAGGGAACAGGCTGGAGCTCAGGGAAGAGTGGCCTTGTTTCTCCTTGCCCAAATTCAGAGTGCTAGATGGAGAGGGAGGAAGCCAAGAGAGGACAGAGTGTTGGAGAGGCAGGATGAGAGGGTGGAGCGATAGAGCTGGGAGAACAGACTCGACAAAATGAATTATGCAAAGCTGTCAGAGCTGGCTATTGTTGGAGGTGCCAGCTGTGTTAAAGTGAGCCGGTACGATCCCCAACGCTCGCCCTCACTACTGCCATGACTCCCCTGCCGAGAGCCCACCTGGTCCCTGCTGGGACCAATAGAAAATGGTGAGGCAACAGAGAGGAGAGGAAGAGGTGGAGTCGGCCCCTAACGATGTCAGGTGGATCGTCTCGGAGAGGGGCCACAAGCAGAAACAACCAGTTTGTGTTTTTATGGCCTTTATTTACAGAGTGTACGGTCGTGTTTCAGGGTTATTATTTAGAGCAGGCCCTCGGAAATAGTAATTGCTCGAAAAAAGGACTCTTGGACATTTGCAGTTTCAGCACGGAACTCTCCAGTGGCTACTCCACTCAGTCTACCCAGAATGCCCCTTGTGTTTACATAAGGCACGGGCACGTCCGACATGTGGGTTGTCACTTGAGTTGATACCAATGTGTTCGGTGGTGTTGGCTGTTAGCCACGTCTGATGTTGCTTCTGCTATCTACTTCCCATATGAATCATAAACATGCATCCAATCTCAAATTTAATTAAGATCTAGGAACAGAATAAGAGAATGGAGTCTGTTGATAGTAATCACCCTCTCCAGTATGTCACCAAATTACCTTAAATACATTCCTTCTCACTATATTCTGTGTCCAGTGTTTTGAGCAATATTTAGGAGGAACTGAATACTGCATAATATAGTAGGTTTCAGGGGTATTTTGTGAGCGGCTGGGGACTCATAGTCCAGTGTAGTACTCCGCCACGCTACATAGATCATGGAATGTCACCCGTCCCCCACGTTCCACTGTCCTGCCAGAGGATTCCACTGTGCCTCTGTATAAAACTGCATTGTCAGGTTTTCCTTCATGAGGTCATGGGTGACTGGCTGTTTCAATCACACATTTTGTCAAAGTTGATACGCAGACAAGGTGACTAATACCTTTTTAATGATAAAAACACAACTTTGTTCCCCCTTCCTATGAAGTAGCAGAAATTACATTTAACTTTTCTGGTTTAACTCAGGTTGCCACATGGATTCCCAAGTTGGCCAAATATTGTGGTGACCTTGAGCAAGGCACCTTACACTAAGTTGTTCAAGGGGATGTCCCTGGATGAGTCAAATATGTTTGCCTGTCAACAGTTTCAATGAAGCGTGCTCCGTCCAGCATTTTTTAGCAGCCCAAAATGTTTTTATTCTCAAATTGAAGAGTCTGTTTGGGCAGTTAGGGTTTAACAAAGCTGTGTCCATCGATAACATTCAATAATCAATTGGATTCGTTCTTGCACCATCAGATCAATTATCAGCTCTAAATCAGTCTTTTCCTTTATGTTCCCTCATTGACAGTCTTCTGTCAGACTAGACTCCAACACCTGAGAGCCAGAGAAGGACAGAGAAATCCTGCTCTAGATTTAATTGTGGCCAGCAAGTCAAATGAACCACAACAAATGTCATAACGGTTATTTAGAAAGAACAAATCATTGCCATTGTGAGGTTTGGAGGTCAGGAAGCACGTTGTGTTCTGTGCTGCGTAAGAGGGGCACAGTTTCTTTCCAGACCCTCAAATTATGTTGAAGTGGATGGATGCAAGTAGAAAAAAATAACGCACACTCAAATATTTTTTGTTTTCCTATTTTGCCTCCAATATATAAGAAGAAAGGTGACCTGATCCTTGTACCTTCCTTTAGTTCAAAGTACCACAAACTAGACCATGTATCCCAATGAGAGTTTCATACAACATTATGGTTTTGACACCCTAACAGCTTCTGTACATCTGTCCTTAATGCCCTAATTTCAGCCCCTTATACAGGAGCATACTCCTTCAGCACAGTGCGGACATGTTTATGAACTCTAAAGAATATACAGTCATATTTTTTCCCCTTTTATACAGTACCGGTCAAATGTTTTAGAACACCCAGGGATTGTAATTTTTTTTATTAAAATATATATCCAAGACATTACCAATGTTACACATGTCTATAAATTTTGGAAATGACAGCCAATCCTTTAACAGCCATAGTGTCCTATAATGATGAAACCTTTATCGTAACCATCATTTATCATGTTTTCACTATAATATCCGATCAATTTAATGCCACCTTGGTGACTGAAGGTATCAATTAAAAATTGGGTGTTTTAAAACTACTGACCTGTAGAGTATCACACAGCAATAGGGCACAAAACTACTGACCTGTAGAGTATCACACAGCAATAAGGCACAAAACGACTGACCTGTCGAGTATCACTAAGCAATAATGCACAAAACGACTGACCTGTCGAGTATCACTAAGCAATAAGGCACAAAGGGGTGTGGTTTATGAGCAGCGCTTTGAGGGCCTGGATACTGCACATAGCTGTGGTATATTAGCAATATACCACAATTCGCTGAGAAGCCATATTGTTATGATGAACTAGTTATTAGAGCAGCCAAAAATAATATAATGTCATACCCATTGTATACGGTGGTCTCATATACTGTACCATGGCTATAAGCCAATCAGCATTTAAGTTTCGAACTGCACTTTTGGGTACGTTTGTCAAGTAAAAAAAACGTTTACTAAATCATCAGCACCTGTTATGTTTTCAACCTGAGATACATAAAAAAAGATGTGTTCTACTCTGTTGAAAATCACCTGAGAGGATGACCCATTTAGACCATTGGTGAAGAAGTTGTTTGTGGATTTTGACTGGCAAAATAAAAAATAGTCAGGCAAGAAGTCTGTTACTGCACCTTTTGATTCTCCTGAAGTCAGGTCCTAGCTGGTGATAACGTTCTCTTATAACATGCCTGTGGGTTCTTATAACAAGTCTGTGGGTTCTTATAACATGCCTATACGGGCTTATAGGTGATTAGGACAATCATATTTGCCCCCTATATCCAGGGTTTCATTGTCCGCAGCACAGCAGTCAAGCCCATTTTCATGAACTTATCTGTCTCTCTGAACATAGGCAGTAAAGAAGTGGGGATTAATCTGTCAAATGTGTGAGAGCAGTGCATGCTGGGAACAAGATAGGGGTGGGGGGCAGATTATGTTTCTTGGGGATCACTACACTTCTCTATGTTTTGAACTCTTTCGATCATGTCGTTCAGAAGATTTCATGTCACGCAGCAGAGTTCACGCCGTTCATATTTCTTAGCAGAGGTGTTAAAAGTTCGAACAACCCTGAGACCTCTGAAAGCCGTGTTCGTCACCCCTGGATCGTTTCTCCGCCTCGAGAGCGTCTGGAAGTCTCCCATATATTAACATGCACCCATTGAAATATCTTGATGGTTGAAAGCCTTCTAAGGTTCAGTTCATGGATTTGAGCAGAGAAACTTTGCCCGTGTCTGACACACCTGTCTTTAGGCTTACAGAATAAAGGTGCAGTATTTTTGGGAATGAGTGGAAAGCAGAGTTTGTATTAAACACTTGAGGCATACCACTCAAACCTCTGCCCTGGGGCTTTTGCAGATTTTTTTTGTGTCTACCCATGTCTATCCCCATTTCATCAGAATCATCACCAGTGAAAATCCTCCATTTGAACACTCTATATTTAAAGGCAGAAGCTAATCTTAGCGTCTAGCTTGCAAGCTCATGCATGCACACAACACTTGTCAAGACAATGGAAGCCTGAACAGAGGAGTTAAAGCGGTGGGGGTTCGGGAGTCGAGGGGTAGTGATCGCATTATGGTGGGTGTGAGTGTGGGCTTTTGAAGATTGAGTGGGCGGATTAGTATTATCTGAGCTTCCCCACCCTTCTGTTTGTCCAGGTAGAGCCGGAACAAGAGCCGAAGGGACAGACTAGCAGAAAGCCAGACTGGCTAACCTAGGAAGGCTTATTGGAAAATCCAACGCAAGCGTCTTGGCATCGGGGAGGAAAGCATGCTGGCAGCATGGACGGAGTGAAGGAGCAGTCGGCCTTCTGCTCCCAGAGACACCGGGACAGGGATCTGGAACGCCGTTACACTGCAGCATCATCGGACCAGGAAGGGCCTTGCCGGGTTCCTACACAGAAGTCGTACAGCTCCAGCGAGACACTCCAGGCCTACGACCATGACCCGGCCCGGCTGTTATTCACAGGCAGAGTCCAGGAGATGGCCCTGCAGGACTCCAGTGATTACAGCAGGCCAGGTCAGCATCGCCACAGCTCTGTGGCACTCTGGGCTACTAGAACTTCAGATCATTTTGAGTGCTGAATTTAGGTTTATTTTTTACATTCTTATTGGGAGCTTTCTTTCCTGACACAAGTTGTATTAAAGAACTGAAGCTCTTTGAACGTTCACTAGTTTAGGAGGTTCAGATGTTTATAATTTTATTTAAACTTTATTTAACCAGGCCGGCCAATTGAAAACATTTTCTCATTTGCAACGGCGATGTAAGCATAATGGTGCATGACAACATAAAGTTGCACATGAAATACACAAAAGTAAAAAATACTGATTGTTTGTGTCTGGTAGGGCCTCACATGAGTTTACTTAAATACTAAAAGGTATCTTTGTCAGTTTTATGAATGTCCTTACTGGCATTACTATTTTCCTTTATACTCAATGAAGAAAAGTAACACTCTTCTTGATCTATTTTTTAAATATGTTCACATCCAAAATGCACTGATTACCCTCCACTTCACATTCTATTGAAAATTACCCAACAAAGAAAAAGTAATCAGCCTTGTATTTTGTGTTTGCAAATTGATTGGAAAGTTTCAAAATAGGAAGAAAAACAGAGGTGGTTTATTTAGTTATAGCCACCTGTTAATTATTTAGGTCCAAAAATTTTTATTGGACCTTTATTGTATGTTTCTTGTTGATTTCTGCACAAACTGGAAATTAACGGAATTTTGATAAGGTTTTGGGAAGAATATTTGATTTCCCTGTCTTTCTATATCAAATTATGATTTTTCGGGAAATGAAAATGAATGATTGTACTAATCACAATGATGTAGTTGGAGCATGATGGCGATATTAGTACTTTTCTTTAACAATAATATTTACCATGTTCAATAGTCTTCAAATACTGAATGATTCAGTTTAATTTCAAATTATTATGGGAATAAGTTTACCACCTAACCAAATTGTTGGAGGAGATAACATTATTACCAAAGTTATTATTAAAAAAACTAAACATGTATTGATTTATGTAGTTAAAAATATTCAGTTTACATGTATATTTTTCCCTGTATATTTCTGGATTTAAATACAAATCCATGCCCCTTGGTTATTTATTATTAAATTACATGCAGTATTGTTAATGTTCATTATTGCTGTGCTTCTACACAACAATATTTGTTCTTAATTTTATTTTCAACTAAAAATACTAGTGAACTAAATTTCATGGAAGAATATTAAAATAAATATACTTGCACCAATGCATTTCCATGTTGTCACTCACATCAAACTGAAAAATATATATTTTAAATGTATGTCTTAAAAAAATATTTTTTTTTCATTCACATATTTATTATTATTTGTTTGTTCTGTCCACACATGCAACAGATTGGTAATGCAACAGTACTTTGTTATTTATTTAACCTTATTTAAACAGGGAGGACCCATTGAATCTAGTCTTTTTCAAAGGTGTCCTATATACATTTCCATAAAAATAACATGTGAAATCTACAATATATTCACAACAAAAATAAATAAAATTTAAACATAATGAAGTAAAATAGACATTTGTGAAAACCATCCATTCATAAAAGTAATACATTGAAATTAATAAAATAAAAACCATAATCATAAAAACAGACACCATTAATCTATGCACACAATGATGTTGCTGCTATCTAACACCTTTTTGGTTTTGTCTGTACAGGACAGGCCTTTTCTCTGAGGCAGTTTGGTATATGTGAGCCCTCCACACGCAGAGCCCTGGCTATCTGCCCTGAATCGGGCCTCTCCCACCCCCTTAGTAACTACTCCAGAGGAACGGTCCCCACAGAGAACAATGAGCCCAAATCTCCGGAACGTTCCATGGTTCTTTGGGGCAGGGGGGCCAAGTCCGGCCAAAACTCTGGCCTGTCGAGTCGCTCCAACTCGGCCCTGACACTCACCGACACAGAAATGGACAACAAGTCGGACAACGAAATCGGTGAGTCTGCCACACATTCATTCAATTGTGAGCCCTCTATTGCCCCAACAGATGCTCAGCCCAGTAGTCAGTAATGTACTATAGCTTTTCCGCTGGTGCTCAGAAAATCACTTTTATTGGTGGTAGCACAAAATGTGGTGTATGATTGGAGGGAAGTAAAGTTTGAGGGGCAAGAATGGGCATGCGTAGTTCCTGTTTGGGGGATCAAAGATGCTACTCATGACGTGATAGGAACTCAGTCTTCCGTTTGAGTGGTTGTCACCTGGCCCTCTCGACGGGTGCCTGATAAAGTTTCCCTTGGGCAAGCATGTAAACAAAGATAGCTTTGTAAAATGTCAGTGAAAGATTTTGCTTCGAACTTCCACAATGGCTGAACGAGCACGCACAATAGCTGATGAAGTGGGTTCAATGGTTTGATAATGCTCAGAACCTGGAACGTAAGACTGGGGTGTGTTTTTGAAGAGAGATCTCTACATTAAATGCTAGTTAAAAAGTGTTTACCTTTCTGTTTATGCCTAACAGTATTGCTTATCAAGGGATAAACACCTCTTTCATTTTAAATTAGAAAGATATCAGTCTTAATTAGAAGCACTAAATACTGCTCTCGTTTTGATGCTTCTTTATATAATAAGTATATTTATTTTAGTCAGAAAGTACAAGGGTTTACTTTTTAGAGATGTTATTTGTATTTTCTATTGAGGCATATCTTTGGTATTATATATTTGCATATACAGTGCTGCTTCAAAGTATTAGAAATCATTGTGCAATTATAGATTGTTTTAGTGCTCCTCGTGAAATGTTCAATAAATCACAACCAGTCTGATTGATGTAACATAACAGGTTTATATACCAATTACAGATGTTGGTTCAGAGGAAATCATGAATGTAGTATGAAAACACAGTTAAAAAGGAATTAGTGCAGGTGCAAAAATAAGTGAAAAAAGTGAAATTGCGACAGACATCTGTCAAAAAAGAGCAAAACAGCCGACTGACTTGGTTATTTTTGAGAGCAGTGGCTTCTTATGTAGCAACACTTCCATGAACGCCATTTAGATTCAGTGTTCTACTTATTGTCGAAGCAGTAACCTGAGATGTAGCAAGGGAGGCCTACACATCTCTAGATGTTATGGTCGGGTTGGCATTTACCTGATTTGCTTTCTTTTGGATCTTGGTTATATTTTAGAACACTGTCCACTTCTAGACCGAGTTGCCATCATCATGTAAACTGAGCACAATCATTATCTTACCACAGTTAGCTTGAAAACTGACAGTGTTTTTCCCCACTAAGTCAGCCATTTCCTCATTTAGTGTCAGGAAGGGAATCTCCATCAAATTTTGGTGAAAGTACAGTTGGCAGAAGTGTCAATCAAACCAGATCGGCAGAGTGTCATCCAATAAGGTTGCAGGGTGGGCCCAACATCTGTACACAGCAAAGAAGAGAGAAAGTAATAACCTATACACCTCATAGAAAGAGGCCATTTTAGCTCAATAGTACCAAAATTCACACGCTTAAAGTCTTAATATATTTAAATACACTTTATTTTTAAATGAATTGCCTTACTGTGGACTGATGGAGCTCAAATGTTTTTACAGCCTTCTCCAGACTTGTGCTCTCACGACCCATGGTGTGATTTGCAGTTACCTGTATGTTTAACACAACGCTGATTAGCATCTTGATTTATCAAGTCCCACCCAAAGTCTTTCCTAAAGTTTTGTCCTTTTTTTCTTCATTTTACTCTCCTCCCAATTCCCTATACTCCTACCTTGTCGGCAGCTCTGCAACTCCTTGAACAGATCTGTTGGGTAGCGAAGGGCATGCAAATGGTTCCTCCAACCACATGTCGCCCAGCCACGATTCTTTTCGCCCTGCGAATCCAACACATAAGCCTCTATTTGAATCATGCACAGGATGATTACGTTCACTGACTCTATTTCCGCGATTAAACCCACAGGCGCCCAAACTGGACACAAGGAGTCGCTGGAGAGCGACGTGGCAGGATACATAATCTGATTAATCTAACCCAAATCCCGGGCAGCACTATGCCACTTTGCACTGCCCCGTGCAGGAAGCCTCGGGAATGTCATAAAACCCGTAGTCAGGCTCAAACCCATGACTATTATGACATAGACTGTCGTGCAATTCAGCGACTTTGCCCACTACCCCATGCAGACCCCCAACATTTTGTCCTTTGATTGGTTTATTAATTAGTACCCAATATTTTCCCACCTCATTCTACATTCAGTTCCTGTTTGATTTATCCAATGGAACTTCGGGTTTACTGCACAAATCCCCTTTTCATTTTGTTATTCTACTACTCGCATGATTTCCTTTGAACCAAAATATGAAATGGGTAAATATAAAACTGCCAATGTCACTTCAAAAAGTCTGTTTCTGAAAATGTCACAGTGAACACTAAAACAACACATAATTGGGATTCACAAACAGTACATTCAAGCAACACTCTACTTTAGGTCTGCCAGTTGTCTTATTGAAGTGCACATCATATGTCTAGGCGTAGGTCTAGGCTTAGGTTTAGGCATCCAGTTTACCTCTGATCTTTAACTCACATCATGCTGTGTGTTTTGGATCATCCACTGTTAGCAACTAGCGACTAGCGATTTCTAAGGGGGAATGACAACGAGAATCGAGATGCTTCTTGCTACTTCATAGAGAGGTGCTAATTGCTCTTCTGAGCAGCGAACGAGCGTGTTTGTGCTCCTACATTTAGATTTGCTACATTGCTTGATTTAGCCTAATTTAAGGATTATTTCTGAAAACATATCTGTCATGCTAATATTATCACCATGTACAGTGTTTGCCATCACCATACTGTTCTTCATAGAACAAATAGTTTATTCTTATTATTTATTAGATTTGACTTGTACCAACTGAGTTATTTACTGTACAATCGGGTGCATCCCTAATACATATAATTACATATTGGGGCATTTGTTTTTGCACCGGTGGGGAACGATGGACCAAATATTTTCTGAATAAGGTACTTCTGGACTTGTGGCTTAGCCCTCTGGACCACTGTAACCACATGGTCAACACCATACCTACAGGCCAAAAATCTACCAAAGGTGGTAATTGGCCAGCACATACAAAAAGGTTTCACCGCTTCGAGCCTAACTATGGCTTCTCTGACTTTGCCCGGGCCTCCAGCTTGATGCAGCGCAAATTGGCATAGTGCTGCCCAGGATTTGGGATAGATAAGTCAGGTTATTAACCTTGCCACGTCGTTCTCCAGCAACCCAGTGTGCAGATCGGGCACCTGTGAGTTCAATCGCGGAAAAATAGTTGGTAAGTGTAATTATCCCACGCATGATCTGACTAAAGGCTTTCATGTTGGATGAACAGTGCGGAAAGAATTGGCCGGCCCTTGACCATCCCGCATCTGTTGAGGGGGGTTCACGCTAATAATTCAGATTCTGTTAAGTATTGATTTAATCAGATTCTGTTAAGCATTGATTTTTATCAGATTCTGTTAAGCATTGATTTAATCAGATTATT
>JACXGM010005009.1:24550-36329 GCA_016801145.1 Umbra pygmaea
GATTCTGTTAAGCATTGATTTAATCAGATTCTGTTAAGCATTGATTTAATCAGATTCTGTTAAGCATTGATTTAATCAGATTCTGTTAAGCATTGATTTAATCAGATTCTGTTAAGCATTGATTTAATCAGATTCTGTTAAGCATTGATTTAATCAGATTCTGTTAAGCATTGATTTAATCAGTTTCTGTTAAGCATTGATTTAATCAGATTCTGTTAAACATTGATTCAATCAGATTCTGTTAAGCATTGATTTAATCAGATTCTGTTAAGCATTGATTTAATCAGTTCATGTATCTGTTCCGATACAAATGGAAACAAACACTCTTGTTCAGATTTGTGTCTGGGATGTGAATCTTTCGTATCTTGTAGGTGCTCTTGTAAGCTCTCCCAGACTCACCCTTTTAACTTAAATAAAAATCCCATGGCATCTTGTGGCATAACCCCAATTGCATAAGATACTACACACACTGTATCATAGCTTTTAGTCAAAGTCTGCAACAATGCAAACAAAACATTATGCACTGGAGATTAAATATTCCAGATGGTGAAGGTTAGGGTTTAATTTACTGGTTGTGATACAACCTAGCCAGCCATGAGAGTGCTATTTCCTAATACTAGGTTTTCATGTTGCCCCGAGTTGACAGTTCACCATTTCACCAGAAATAAGCATAATCTGCAGAATTAGCAACTTCCTATACATTAAGTACTTGGCTTGTTTTTCTATAACAAAGCCAGCCATTATTAATGACAACACATCTTGTTAACTTTATCACTGTTTCTGCCGCTTGCTGTATCTGTAACATGTATGCATAAAATGTCTGTCTGGCTCTGAAACGACTTGCAGTTAGCTGGCTTCAAACGGCCATCGTCCGCCCACTGAAATGGAAGCTCTGACCTGGCCTCGCACGCCCCGCTACCCCCTGTAGACTCTCTCCTTTGGAGTCTCTTGTGGAGATGTCTGGAGGGCTGTTGTTGATTGGCTCTTGTTATTCCGACTCCCCGCTGAGACTTTTCTTGCCCCCCCATATTATTTAATAGGGAAAATAAACAATACATGCTAACGGCTTGTTTGCTGTTGTTACAAAGGCGCGGCAAGATGCCCCGAGTTCTACATTCGTAATTAATCCAGAACTTCTGGTAACTTTTCCCACAATTGTGACTGTTTAGCTTGTTTGATTCTTAACCGTATTTCAATGTTTTGTTGTGATGGGCGAGTTTCGGGTCTTGACGGGTCATGCGGTGAGCAACATCTCCATAGCTGATTATCTATCATCTGACTCGTACCTCGTACACCAAACCGCCTTTCATTTTCAACTGGGGCAAAGTCTCTTAACCATTGCTATAGATGTGCTTCCATCGTTCTTTTTGTCATGAAGCATTACACTTTCGACATTCACTATTTAATGAAGGAGCCAAGAGAAATGACCCATCCAAAGGTTTCCATCAAGTGAATATGCATGTGGAAGTCATTACAAAGGGGCGTTCAGCTCCACTTATTCATAAATGAACTCAATATTTCATTGTAATTCACACCATTGGGGGGAGACGCAGAGGACTACTATCTTCTTGGCAGGCCGTCGGTACGTAGTGCCTTCGATTGATCCATTAGAAAGAATTCAAATCTCAAAGATGGTGTCTTTGTTGGCTGTGCGTTAACGTCATACAAATCCAGTTGGGCAGGTTTACTTTGTTGGTTGGGATTATGGTTCGTTGGTTGTTCGTTAGTCGGTCGTGTTAGCTCTGATGAAGGGTTGTTGTCTGAATTAGCGCCAAGCTGTGGTAAAGTCATTTTACTCAAGCAAACCTTAACAGCAGCCGCAACGTCTCCTGATCTATTGTTATGTTATGTGACATTTTATCAGTGCACTGATAGCAAAATGAGTCCAGTTTGTCACAACAATGGAGACAACCTACATAGATAGTTGGCAGTTTTCCACAACGCTCTGAAATAGAGCAGGACTCTCATCTGCTTTGCCTGAACCCTTCCAGTAAAAGGTTAATTGAATCACACGAGAAGACACTGCCACACGTAGTATTACCACAGCATGCACCAGAGAGCCGGTATCTGAGTGTATGAAAGCACCTCACTCGCACAACACACACACACACACACACACACACACACACACACACACACACACACACACACACACACACACACACACACACACACACACACAGTCTAACAAACCAAGGTAACACACCATCTGTCAAGTGTCCCACCTCAGATCTGCGTTATATCATGTAAACAGTGAAATCATTCTAATCACGTTGAACACAATGGGCTGAACTATCCTCACGCTGCACCTTGATTATTCAAAATGGACAAGTTGTGATTTAACTGAATAAATAAAACCCTCCATTCGGTTAAGGTGTCTGACCATCTGTGAAGTGTTTAAAGAATTAGCATCTTCCCAGAGAGCTGGTGATATGTCTACATGTACTAATGGGGGGACAACATTGGCAGATCGCTTACTGAGGGTAAGAGATAAATAACGGTTAGAGAATCAGGGCTAGTGAGTAAAAGGTTGGTCCATTTAGCAAAACACTCACAAGAGCTTAGTCGATTGTTAATGTGCTAACTGTATTCTGTATAACTTTATTTTGTATAACTGTATTCTGTATAACTTTATTTTGTATAACTGTATTCTGTATAACTGTATTCTGTATAACTATATTCTGTATAACTGTATTCTGTATAACTGTATTCTGTATAACTATATTCTGTATAACTATATTCTGTATAACTGTATAACTTTATTATTTTTAACTGTATTGTGTATAACTGTATTCTATATAACTGTATTCTATATAACTGTATTCTGTATAACTGTATTCTGTATAACTTTATTTTGTATAACTGTATTCTGTATAACTTTATTTTGTATAACTGTATTCTGTATAACTGTATTCTGTATAACTATATAACTGTATTCTATATAACTCTATTCTGTATAACTATATAACTGTATTCTGTATAACTATATAACTGTATTCTGTATAACTGTATAACTGTATTCTATATAACTGTATTCTGTATAACTGTATAACTGTATTCTGTATAACTGTATTCTGTATAACTTTCACTTGCAGCACCATTGCATCATGTATGTTCTTTGTATATATATTTGTGATGGCCTATATATAGTATATAGGCCATCACATTACACCAGGACCAGGCTCATTGCATTACAATCAAGACCAGTCCATCACATTACAACCAGGATCAGGTCCATCACATTACAATCAAAACCAGGCCATCACATTACAATCAAGACCAGGCCCATCACATTACAATCAGATCCAGGCCCATCACATTACAATCAGATCCAGGCCCATCACATTACAATCAAGACCAGGCCATCACATTACAACCAGGACCAGTCCCATCACATTACAATCAGATCCAGGCCCATCACATTATAATCAAGACCAGGCCATCACATTACAACCAGGACCAGGCCCATCACATTACAACCAGGAACAGGCCCATCAAATTACAACCAGGAACAGGCCCATCACATTAAAACCAGGACCAGCCCCATCACATTACAATCAGAACCAGGCCATCACATTACTAACAGGGCCATGTTTTTTCTTTGATGTAGTGTTGTTATTTTCTCTTCCAATCCCATTGACCGCTCTGAAGAGCTACTTCTATCTTTTGTTGGTCTGCGACAATGTATATGGGGCACTTGCTGTGTGATGTGTGTACAGCGCAAAGGTGTCATGGCGGGTAGCATTCTCATCCATCTCCTGAAGCCATGCTGTTTTCTATTTCTGGTGGAGCAAAGAGAGCTTGGCTGGGAAGATTTCCTTGCTGTTTCATTGGTAAAGGGTCACTTCCATTAAAATGGATCTTCCATCAATTCATTGAGGATAGTTGACTTATTGCTTTTAGCTCCTAGTGAATCTAGGATCCTCACTTTTTAGTGTAGTCTAAAACAAATGAATAAAACTGCAAACCAGCTTTTCTAAAAAAAAGGTTTTACATATAATTTAGGCCGATCTTATAGTGGATTTCAAACTGTTTTTGTTGATCACACCAATTGCTGCTACCATTGCTTGTTTACCATTTCTAAGTAGTACGACTCATCAACCTTGACTGTAAAAACTGGCTATTATAATTAAAATCTACTCAAGCATTGTCAATTCCTGTATCTGTTCATTTCAACAGGGAGCCTAATTGAGTTGCTGTATTAGCCAACAACATGGAAGCAATTAAGAGCCTATTTTTCAATGCATTCCCTATGATGGACAGCATCAGATTGAGTTATATACACCACGGCCTTTAACACACAAACAACTGGAATGGTTTTCCTTGTGTTCAGGCGAAAGCTGATTTACTAGTGAAACACAAAGGACATTAGAATTGATATAGTCCTTCCTTTGCCCTGTGGCACTGTGTTTATTGATATAGTCCTTCCTTTGCCCTGTGGCACTGTGTTTATTGATATAGTCCTTCCTTTGCCCTGTGGCACTGTGTTTATTGATATAGTCCTTCCTTTGCCCTGTGGCACTGTGTTTATTGATATAGTCCTTCCTTTGCCCTGTGGCACTGAGTTTATTGTGGAGAAAAGTATGGATAAAAACTACTTGTCAAATCCTCCTCTCACTTTGATGCTTATTGATGCTCTCTTGACTACAAACGCATTTGTTTTGAATGACAGCTTTTCTCCAATGAGCTGAGGTATTGATTTGAAAAATGAAAATGTTTGACATGTCATTATAATACGAATTTATGCTTTGTAGATAAGATGGGAATTTATGAAAGCATAAAATCCGCTATAAAGAGTGATTTAGAAATATTATTACAGACACGTCAGGTTTTAAACATGATTTACATTAGGGAAATGCGTATTAACATCGTTCTGCTAGTGGGTGGACATCCCTACCCTGAATATGCATGCTGTGGTATTTCAAAACATTAACTCATTACATTCATCATCAAACAGATACATTTGCCTTTGATGTACTCTGATATAAGTAGTCCAGATTGGATGCTGAAATTGTACCCGTGAACGATCACATGCAGGCCCAGACACACTTAAATTTAGGGAGAAAGGTCAGCACACATTAAAAGAGATGGTAAACAGGAAGGAGAGTCACTTTCATAGTCTTACTAATTACATTAGTCAACTTCGCTTTACTTTCTTTCTCATGTCGGCAGTAGTAGAAACGCAGGCAAGGTACATTACGATCCAGAAAGGTGTTATTTACAGATCTAATAGGAGCACATGCACAGGGCCAGTAAAACTCCAGAAAGATGTTCAAGATTCACAAAGTGTCATGTAAAGGAAGCATTTCCGCCCACAGTGACTTAATAGTGGCTCGGGAGGAGTGCTCTGGTCGTGATAAAAAAGGATGGTATCAGAATACATAAAGCACTTGTCCCTGAGTGAAGTATCATGAAACTGTGGTCACTTTAGATCCCAGGACGGAGTAATATGTCATGATGAAGGAGGGGTTACTCAAATAACAATCTGTTCTGAATTCACTTCATCAAGTCGCCGCTGCCAACCTAAGCACTTTACAGAGTGCAGTGATTGAAATTGTATATTCTGTGACAGATTCATTTTTAGAGTAAACCGCACTTTCTTGTCAGAAGGCCTTATGTCTGTAGACGACTCCAGCACACAGTATGCCTCCGCAAGTCTATTGAAGCATTGCCTTTTATAGCCGAATAACGAAACTAACATGAAACAGAATCTGCAATGCAGATGACAGATCTTCCTTCCCTTTGATTAGTTTACTTCTTAGAGGGCTGCATTCATTGTGTTCTCAAATGTATATTGCTTTCCACATAATTTTTTACTAGGTCAGTAAAACTAAGGAAGTATTTTGGTTGCAACTAACTTTCTGTGGTCTTATTGATAAAAGTCCCAAAACCAATGGATTCCTCTCACCCTGCATCTGATATGTTCAGAGAAAAGCTCTTTGTGATCTCATCTGGTAACGGTAGAAGTAAAATGTTTAAAGGCAAGCGATAGGTACCTGACACAGTGTTCTCCAGCCTGCAGCCCTGTGTGGCATGTGGCTCTGGCCTCAAGCCTGCCAGAGAGGTAAGGGCCCTTTCTGGCAACAGCGGAGGTCACTCAGATAAATTGGTGGGGTTGCCTTTTAGCAGCTTGGAGGTCACTGCACATTCATCTTGTTACCCCATGGTATCCTTTTAGTGGCCTCAGAAGTGAGATTAGACAATAGAGCAGCACGGGGCCACCCGATGACGGAGCGTTTGCCAAATAGGTTACAGCACTGGCTTGGCTGTTGTTTTTTTATCCACCCCCCCTCTCCCTCTCGGATCTTGAAAGATCGGTCTACAGGGTGTTTGGATGAGGTCTTGACGCGCTTCTATTTTTCGCAGGCTCAGGGATGGTGAGTAATAGTTATTTTTGTAGACATTGCTTTATCTCTCGCTATGGGGCGAGGCAAAGCTGAGGCATTGAAATTAACCTTGAAATTAAGAGGGGAACATTGAAAACTGTTTACCTTTTGATGTGCAACACTGTGGACTAATCCTTCTTTTTCTTTAAGCTTAAACTCGTGTCAGCCTCCTTAGCACTGCATTTCAGTACCAAGAGCAAAAACTGAAATTAAGTTGCAAAGACGTGGTAGAAATATTCACTGTTCTTGTTATCTCATTAGCTCTTTGTCTTGTAGCAGTATGGATAAGGATAGGGCTACACTTCTTAAAGAACCAATATGAATTGTAAATGCTTGCTTTGATAGTACTGTAATTGAAAAGCTGGAGTTAAAAGACAATCCGGTGATGTTGAGTCCGAAGGTGAAGACACAAACATTCACCTGACAGGACTGAATGCAAACATTACACTGTTGACATGATTTTACCTTTACAGAACTGTATTTGCTGATATTGAAAAATTATCAAACACTGGATTCATTTAGTAACATAGTAATGCTCCTGAATAAATATGGAGTTTGTGCTAGGACTAGGAAGTAGGGTTTGAGTAGCTGGGTTCCAAGTGGCCACAAACCGCTTCCAAAGTGGTGACAGTAGTTGCACTGCTCACTGTCAGACGTCTTCAAGTGTACGGTGATTTATTTAATTCTAGCCGTGCTGTTGAGGGATTACAGCCCGCCCGATCACACAATTACTGCTGTTTACTAATTCAGAAGCGGCCTATTATGAATCAGAATCTGGGTCAGGTGGGCATTTGAAAGTTATTTTCCGAGAAACTGATCGTAATTTGGATGCGCAGGAGTCTGGAATGCAGTAAGCTGCGTGTTCTGCATCAACATTAACTTAAAGTACACATCCTGTTCTGAACAACATAGGGTATGATACCCTGTCATCTAACAAACTCTGGAACACAGTTTTGACCACATTTGGTCAGTTGCTTCACTTCTGTGTTCATATAATATATGGATTGCTATATCGAGCCTAACCCCATTCTGTATTTCTCATTTGTTGTGTTCTCTCACATGTTTAAGCACCCCCTGCACCCAATCGTGATTTGACTAAATATTCAGTGACGATAACAAAAAAACATGAACTAAGCATACAGTATCATTACCACTGCTGGCAGTCTATACAATACAGATCCTGTCCACAGGATTTTGGTCATATAATACCTCCATCAAACATTAGTGGTCATTCAAGTTTTATCTGTGTATAATGCCATGTTTAGGAAATGTGATGTGCTCCTTTTAAGTTTTAACTAGCTTGTTTGACCAGCGGTATTCTCTAGAGTCCTCGTTCTCTAAACTCTTTTAAGGAATTTCTCAATTGACAGTTTCCCAATTAGTGTGAGGGATGAGGAACATTCCTGTTGCACACGGAGGTCAGAGGTCAAGTTCAGAACGAAGGTCGGTCACTGGAGTGCATCTACAAGGATGTTGGAGGAATTGGATCCTGGAATCTGGCACACTGTCACTGGGATGATTGGAGTTTGTGTTTTGGCATGGTTGGAGGAAGATTATCCTACCCTGCCAACAGTGGGACCTTTCCATTCACTGGCCAACCCTGGTAGCCAAATCTAATCAGGAACCACGGTGCTGAAGAGACGACATCTGTTTTTGGTAAATAATGGCTGGGTCTTTGTTAAGCCTAGATACATGCTGGATACATTGGATGCATGCATTTCACCACTATGTATATGATTACATCATTCCATAATCTGCAGTACAAACGTTCCCCAAATCTAGAAATAAAGCGTCAAATTTAATGGCATTATTTCATGAAGGACACTCTGCCATCGAAGAGACTGTCCGTAAGTGCACAGAACACAGCAATGCGCATTTTAATAAGAATTGTGATACCAAACAGCCTTGTGCAATAGTGAGCAACAGACTCATTGTGATATGCATATACACATTGTTTACCAGCTTGTTGACACTACTAGCATTACGAGTCACTAGTTCAGGAAGTAAACACAGTACATTTTCATAGACCTTGCCATTGTAACCTGTAAGTAAAAATAGGTGTAGGTTACATGATCGTTGGTTCTCCTGACATTGAACCTGACACTCACCTGCAACTTCAGCAGGTACACCTGTGTCAAAACAGCCAATCACGTGGCAGCAAGTAAATGCATTAGGAATGTAGACATGGTCAAGACGATCTGCTCAAGTCCAAACCAAGCATCAGAATGGGAATGAAAGGTGATTTAAGTGACTTTGAATGTGGCATAGTTATTGGTGCCAAACGGGCTGGTTTGAGTAATTCAGAAAGTGCTGATCTACTCGGATTTTCCCACACAACCATCTCAAGGGTTTACAGAGAATTGTCAGAGAAGAGAAAATATCCAGTGAGCGGCTTTTCTGGCAAAAATGCCCTCAGTTCAGAGGATAATGGCCAGACTGGTTCGAGCTGATAGAAAGGCTACATTAACTCAAAAACCACTTGTTATAACCAAGGTCTGCAGTAGAGCATCTCTGAATGGTGATGTAATGATGTGGTGGATATTTTCTTGGGACACTTTGGACCCTTTAGTACCGATTGAGCATCGTCACAGCCTACCTGAGTATTGTTGTTGACCTTGTGCATTGTGGAACAGGAGATTTGCATCATGGATGTGTAGCCGGCACAGCAACTGTATGATGCAATCAAATCAATATGGACCAAAATCTGAAGAGGAATGTTTCCAGCACCTTGTTCAATTTACAGTATGTCACGAAGAATGAAGGCAGTTTTGAGGGCAAAAGAGGGTCTAACACGGTATTAGCAAGGTTTACCTAATGAAGTGGCCTACCAGCTCCTTTTAGAACTGAATCCAGTTTACTGGAACAATAATTAACTTTACAGGAGGAGTCAACAATCAGCAAAACTGCATAACTCCAAACAACACGGCCGCTTAACTCAAAATCAGTGGCACGGAATCGTTGAAAAGGTTAGGATAAGGAGAAGGGAAGACATTACAGTTTTGACGTCTGTTGTGAGATGAGCCTTATATTTCCCAGTCCTCCCTGTGCATGTGGTATGGTATCTAGCTAAGCAGACTAAATGTGGTATGGTATCTAGCTAAGCAGACTAAATGTGGTATGGTATCTAGCTAAGCAGACTAAATGTGGCATGGTATCTAGCTAAGCAGACTAAATGTGGTATGGTATCTAGCTAAGCAGACTAAATGTATTATGGTATCTAGCTAAGCAGACTAAATGTGGTATGGTATCTAGCTAAGCAGACTAAATGTGGTATGGTATCTAGCTAAGCAGACTAAATGTATTATGGTATCTAGCTAAGCAGACTAAATGTGGTATGGTATCTAGCTAAGCAGACTAAATGTGGTATGGTATCTAGCTAAGCAGACTAAATGTGGTATGGTATCTAGCTAAGCAGACTAAATGTAGTTTGCTATACATAAATAATAGTTTAATTGTTAGCCCAGATAGTTAATACTCAACTGCACGTTCCCTGGTTTGATGCAGAAGTCTGTCTATTATTATTGTCAATCAAATCTAATTGAGCTACATTTGCACAGGCTGCATGATTCCGTCACCAAGCCACTTTATGGTATAAAATGTTTAGTACCTTGTTAATACAGCCACGCCATCAACGATTTAGTAATACTAAAATGCATCATACTATGTCTGAACTGCACACACACCCAAAGAAAGTAGAGACATGTTCTTCAGTGAATCAGTGCTGGTTATGGGGCTGCGTGACACAGACATGCTGCTGGCCTGTGCGTTTATAATCTTACGTAATATGCTAGGTGTTGTGGACAATGCGCTCAATCTGATACAGATCTGTCAACACAAAAAACTCAGTGAAATCTTGCTACAACTCTTAAATCTTGCTGAAAATATTTATGAATGCATTTTGTGCTCTGACACAAACTCTTATTGTTAACACTTCAACAACACATCATCTCGAGCAAGCTAGCTGCCAATACAAAGGTTCACTCTACCAAACACTTGCTATAGCCGAGGTGGTTTTACTAGGCTATGATTGGCTCGTTAAATTCTGCATTGCATTATGGTATTGGTTGTTCTTTGTACACACCATCAGTGAAAAAATTGCATAAATACTACAACTAGGAAAGTATTTTTTGTGTGTAAATCACTTTTGATTTTGCCATTCACGCACATCTATTCTTAGTCTAATTAAAGAGACAAAGCGGAAGTGGCAGGAAGAGACCTAGAGAGGAAACAGGTTACTGCATTGGTAGTGCAAATGATATATATTTTTGATAGTAAATGCCTTCATATCATTGTCTAAGTCGGTAAATAAAGATATTTGCAATATATATATTAGCAGTGCATCTCATATGAAACAAACATTACCCAGAGCAAATGTACTGGCTTCAAATCTGACCTAATGCAAATAAAGCAGAAACTCCCCCCTGCTGTTTATCACAGAAATACACTCACCTAAACGATTATTAGGAACACCCGTTCAATTTCTCCTTAATGCAATGATCTACACAACCAATCACATGGCAGTTGCTTCAATGCATTTAGGGGTGTGGTCCTGGTCAAGACAATCTCCTGAACTCCAAACTGAATGTCAGAATTGGAAAGAAATGTGATTTAAGCATTGAGCTTGGCATGGTTGTTGGTGCCAGACGGGCCGGTCTGAGTATTTCACATCTGCTCAGTTACTGGGATTTTCACGCACAACCATTTTGAATGGTGTGAAAAGGGAAAAACATCCAGTATGTGGCAGTCCTGTGAGCGAAAATACCTTGTTGATTCTAGAGCTCAGAGGAGAATAGGCCGACTGCTTCAAGCTGATAGAAGGGCAACTTTGACTGAAATAACCACATGTTACAACCGAGGTATGCAGCAAAGCATTTCTGAAGCTACAACACGCACAACCTTGAGGCGGATGGGCTACAACAGCAGAAGACCCCACCGGGTACCACTCATCTCCACTACAAATAGGAAAAAGAGGCTACAATTTGCAAAAGCTCACCAAAATTGGACAGTTGAAGACTGGAAAAATGTTGCCTGGTCTGACGAGTCTAGATTTCTGTTGAGACAATCAGATGGTAGAGTCAGAATTTGGCGTAAACAGAATGAGAACATGGATCCATCATGCCTTGTTACCACTGTGCAGGCTGGTGGTGGTGGTGTAATGGTTTGGGGGATGTTTTCTTGGCACACCTTAGGCCATTTAGTGCCAATTGGGCATTGTTTAAATGCCACGGCCTACCTGAGCATTGTTTCTGACCATGTCCATCCCTTTATGGCCACCATGTACCCATCCTCTGACGGCTACTTCCAGCAGGATAATGCACCATGTCACAAAGCTCGAATCATTTCAAATTGGTTTCTTGAACATGACAATGAGTTCACTGTACTAAAATGGCCCC
>JACXGM010005010.1:0-14914 GCA_016801145.1 Umbra pygmaea
GTGTGTGTGTGTGTGTGTGTGTGTGTGTGTGTGTGTTTACATGCTCTACTAATGTGGCTGCGTTTGAACAATAGAGACTGCCTGCTGGCAGGAGGTTGGCGTCCATGCCCTGGGGAGATGTGTGTGTTTGTGTGTCTGTCTGTGTGTGTTTGTGTGTCTCCGTCTGTCTTAGTGTCTGTCTGTGTGTCTCTGTGTTTGTGTGCATTTGCACGTTTGTGCGTATGTCTTGTGTGTCACAGAGAAAATGTGTGTGGGGGGTTGGGGCCTATTTGAGGTCTTGAAAAGCCAAGGGGGGCGGCTGGTTCACAGATTTGGGGCGGTGACGTGTGAAAGTGTGCGTGCGCTTGTCTGCTCTGCTTGCTTTCATGTTCTGTGTGTCTGTATCTAGAAAGGGGAGTGTGTGTGTGCCAGTGTATGTATACACATGGTTGTGTGTGTGTGTCTGTCTGTCACGCTTGAGCACAGTCCTGGAGGGGGCTGGGGTTCCCTACGGTATGTGTTAATATCACCCCATCCTCTGCTTGTCCTACCTTCACACCCCTGCCCCCCTCGCCCCCTCCACCCAACCCAGAGTTCCCATGGCAGGGGTCTTCATCTGGGGGAGGGTCCTTTCAGATGGCCCCCTTTGTCTCCCAGTTTGTCACACCACCAGCCATCACTTTAGTGGGAATAGATTTCAGTTTGACAGTTTGATTTTAGTCATTTTGCAGACACGTTAACCAGAGCGACATACATGAGCAATTTGTGTTTTTTACTTACTCAGGTGTATAACAGCAGATTATTTACCTTATCTGTTCTGAGATCTGAACCAGTGACTTTTATGGTTATTAGGACAACGCTCCAAATACAACTCAGCTGGCTGAAGTCCTTGCCAAGCTGGGGGAGTTTTACGATTTGTTTAATGAGTGGGACACAGTTGTACCTAGTGTTTAGTCCCCAGTGCAGTTAAAAACCTTATTTTTCTGTGTTTATAAAGACCGTCTGAAATGTCAGGCAGTTTGGTCAGATGGAGTTTTACCGTGCATCAGAATTTCATATGTAGTTAATATACAAAAATCGGTTACTTCAGATTTCCCCTCCTAACTCACTGACAGCTAAACTGAATTCTGGCTTGAGAAATGACTGCTAAAAAGCAAACTTTTCCTATTGCAATTGAACCCCAGATTTTTTAATTTTTTTTTTTACTAATATAACTGCATTGGACCTTTAAACACGTCTCTCTCTGCACCTGAACATGAACACAAATATAGCCATCTGACCATCTCAGCATACTGGTTCAAAACCAGAAAGTGGGCACAACCATAACATCTCCAGATCACGGTTTACCGCTGTTACTTTCCCAGCCTCATGGTAGTGGAGTTGTGTATTGGTTGATTGTCTCTCCTTGGGGGTCAAAAGGGCCTGGTTTTACTACATAACATTGACACAACGTTAATCTGTGTAACTCAGGGCTATGGTGACAACATTCAGTCAACATTGAGGTAATTATGGTGATAACAGGCTTCCTAAAGAACACAGGTTTTATGTTAAGACTGATGCTGACCCATCCCCCAAGCTCAGGGACAATATACATACCCCTGCCACCATCACACACATACACACCTTTTGTTTGCAGTGTCCCCTGTGTGGCCATCTGCCCTTCCCCCTAGGGCCCATGTGGTGGACAACCCTCCCCCTTTGTCGGCCGTCTTTAGCCCAGTCCAAACCTTACCAAATGGCTCATTGGATGCAGCAGTCTAATCGGTGACATCACCATTGTTACACATCTCCATACCTATCTACAGTATTGAGCAATTGAAAAAAGCATGACTGAGATTTCTCCCCTACTTTAAATGAAAGCACAACACTTAAACTCAGATTTACAGAGCAACGCAGGTTAACTCCAAACAAAATCGTTAACGATTGTGTGAGTAGGTGATTGTGCTGAAACAACACTGGATCAGAAGGGGTGTGAAGTACTGAGAGAGAGAGGAAATGACAGATGGGTGTGGTGGTGAAGTGGCCACTAGATTATCCAGTTCTGGCTAAACAAATCCACAAGAGAAAGCATCCCACAAATGACACTGGATCTGGGCTGGGACACATGTAGGCCAGTTCCACTGGTCCATCTGGGCTCTGAGTCATGTCAACTCAGTGTTGTGTGACACACATTATGGTTCATAATTCACCACAACAGACCTGCTAAGCCTGTTGGATAGCAGTGTTTTGACAAAAACACACGTACGCACTTCGAAACACTAGTGAGATTGGATTATGTCAACATAGCAGCATTTCGACTTGTTCTACAATCGTGACAATTTCAGTGCCTCTAGATATGTTGTAAGCATAACACCTTTTTGGTGGTTAAAGAAGTAAGCTGTTTAAACGTCTCAAATATGACTTCATACATGCCAGTCATAACTTTCAATGGAAAGTTAAACCACTTCTGTGATGTCCTTTAGACAGTTGACAGCTTTGAACATTTATAGTTCAATTGTTCTACTAATTGTAGCATGATGAGTCAGAGTTGTGTTTGATAACAATGTAAATGATTCATAACCTCTTATTGACTAGTTATTTATTAAATGTAATTGCTTTCATCTCACGCGTTATGACTGATTTGTTGTGAATATTGAGTTCATGCTGTGGAAGGAATGAGACTCTCGCTGTGACAGGGCACGCAGATGGCTCAGTGGTTAGGGAGTCGGACTTATAGTCGGAAGGTTGCGGCTCAATTCCTGCCAAATGTCGTCGAGTCAGAAAGGCACTATACCTGAAGTTGAAGAGTTATGAGCAAAACCTCAGCAGCATTTCCATCCCAATGATTGACACACTAGACACTGTACACTATCCATTATATCTGTCTTCCTCTCCTGGCAGGAAGTGAGCCCACACAGCTGTGGTACTTGTGGGTGAGACAGTCATATTAGATTCCTCTTGTTCCTACGACAACAGTCTCCCTGGCCCTGTCATGCCAAAAGCCCCCCGACAATGTGTGTGTGTGAATCAAACACTAATGAGGAACCAAGACCATGTTGCGTGTGCATAGCTCTGTGCAGTCACACAGAAATAGCCTATTCCTTCAGAATAGCTGCCAATATAAAATATCATAGGGTAAATGGCAGCAAATATCATAAAGTCAATGCAGTTTAAATGGCTCACTTGGATTGGTTGGAGCATGTGCGGGTTGACAAATCAAAAGGCTTTTTTCATGTGTCATTTCTAAAATAATATGTAAGCTAATAAATATTTTGGATACACACATCTTCCTCAAAGCCATTGTTTTCTAATGGTGGCAACAGTGTTGTACTAATGCCGGTAGTTCAGCTATTACATGACTGAGGAGTCTGAGCGCGCTCAAAAACATCTACCCACAAGGGATTAAAAGTGCTTTATAAATAGCATTTCCCCCCGTCAGCGCCATCGGCAACTGAACAACCCACATCTACATGAGTAACAGTCAGGGAGGAGTCCCGCTCCAGTGTCTCATCCCACCACCCCTGCCGTTATCCCCATTATATAACTTCTACATCGGCCTACATAGGACAGCGTGTCCTACCGGTCAGGCCTGACCTACAGCAAAGTGAATAGACATGAAGGGTAGGGATTGAGAGGGGCTGATGTGTCGTGGGTGATGAATGGGAGGCAGCGTCCCCTGAAAAGAGAGGATTACTCAGACTCTCAAGGCGCTTTAAGCATGGCAATACGAAACACCATTTGCTTCTTCTTTTTTTTGCAGCAACTCAACTAAGTAATCATATTTAAAACACCATGGTTTTAGGAAAAATTGTCTGCAATGTAAAAATCTGCATATGATGTAGCCACTGTGTGACATAAACCTGATTCAATCACTAAGTTGACATTTTGCTTCTGGAACTCACAATGGGTAATATGAAAGAAGTAAGGTAAAAGAGCAGGGGTTTGTTTTATATTTCCAATGAAATTACTATGACTAAGAGCTGTTCATAGGCAAGACCCATCGCAGAGTACCTGGATATCGTACTTACATAGATGCCTCAGAGATGGATTTTGCTATAATAACACAATACCAACACAGTGTACTCCCATCCCAGAAGTGTAGGGTATCATGGGGCAACCTGAGCAGGCCAGTGCCTTGGCCCCTGAGGGGCGCTGGAACGAGGATATCCCAGTGGAGTGATGGGAGCCTACCAGGCAAGCCAGCATGGGTGGTTTGTCAAACAGGGCCACTGTACAATTTCAGCCCCTTGGGCCAGACTACACTATAGACCTATCATAGAATTTACTTAAGAGATGACTCTTCAGCATAAACTTAAATGTTGAGACTGAGTCTGCATCTCTCACATGGGTTGGCAGATCATTCCACAGAATTGGAGCTCTATATGAGAAAGCCCTTCCTCCAGCTGTTTGTTTACAAATTCGAGGAACAGTAAGGAGGCCGGCATCTTGTGAGTGTAACGTACGTGCAAATATGTATAGCAGCACAAAATCAGACAGATAAGTAGGGGAAAATCTATGTAGTGCTTTGTAGGTTAACAGTACAACTTTGAAAACAGCCCTAGCCTTAACTGGCAGCCAGTGTAGTGAGGCTAGTTGGGGTAATATGTTAAAATTTTGCAGTGCTAGTCAGAACTCTGGCCACTGTGTTAAGCACTAACTAACAAAAGTTTTTGAGGGTCTTGTATGGGTAGCCAGAAAAGAAAGCATTGCAATAAACCAATCTTGAGGTAACAAAAGTTTTTGAGGGTCTTGTCTGGGTAGCCAGGAAAGAAAGCATTGCAATAAACCAATCTTGAGGTAACAAAAGTATGGATTAACTTTTCTGCATCATTTTTTGACAGAAGGTTTAGCATTTTTGCCATGTTCTGGATATGGAAAAAAGCAGCTCGTCAAAAGAGAGATCTGGGTCCAGTGTACAACTGTACAACCATCTATGGTCATTGACAAATTTGACAGCAGGTCTCTGTTTCTTGGGACCAAAAATTAGCATTTGTGTTTTTTCAGAGTTTAGAAGTAAATCATTTTCTGTCATCCAATTATTTGTCTAAAACACAGGATTTCATGGTATGCATTTTTTGGGCTTCACTATTTTTCACTGAAATGTAGCATGTCTTAGATTTTTTGGAGGACATCTTTCCGATAGGTAAGATCTGAACCAAGTCAGAACATGTCCATGTAGCCCGATATAGGTTTCCAATCTGTGTAAAAGAATGTTGTGGTCAATGGTATCAAAGGCAGCACTAAGATCAAGAAGCTATACTTGATACTTGGAGGTCATTTATCTATATTCACAAGTGCAGTCCCAGTACAATGATAGGGTTTCAACCCAGACTTGAGCTTTTCATAAGTATTATTAGTTTTAGTAATGCATTGAGTTGCTGGGCAACCACTTTTTCTAATATTTTTGAAAGAAATGGTAGATTTGAAAAAGGCTGGTAATTATTTAGCCTTTCTGGATCAAGGTTATTCTTATTCTTCAGTGATTGTTATGGAGTTTGGTACACACCCAGAAGCTATGAAGATATTTATTAGTTTTAGCATGTGTGGTCCAAGCACAGAGAGCATCTCCTTTAGTAGTTTAGTTGAAAAAGGGTCCAGTTGACCGCTGAAAAGCTTTCAGGCCTTTACTATTTAAGTGAAAGTTTCAAACTACAGGATCTAAACTACTGTTCTGTGCATTCTCAGGATAAGTATGTTTAGGAGAAATATGACAGGATTCTATAATTTGTGATGATTTGTAATGATTTTTTCATCATGAATTAATTACTGCCAAAATGTAGGCCAACTTCCTTTGCAGAAATCTGTTTTTAAGTCAACTTTTCAACTGTCTAAAAAATACATTTGGTATTGTTTTTGTTCTCCTCATTTAAGTTATAGAAATAGGCTGATCGAGCAGAATTGAGCGCATTTTGGTAATGCAGCGTACTGTCTAAGCTAGTCTAAATTCTTCCAACTTGGTAGAATGCAATTTCCCCTCCAATCTTCTGGAGGCTTGTTTTAGGATTCTGGTGTTTTCTGTATTGCAGGGAGCAAGTTTCCTTGTTGCGGATATGTTTAGTTTTTAGCGGTGCAACAACATCCAGAGTGTTACACAGGGTTAGGTGTAATTCTTCAGTTAAATCATTCACAGATGTGTTAATCAAAATGACTTTGCTTCTCAACTTTAATTTAATGGCTATTTGAGTTATTATTATTAAGTTATGCACAAACAAACAACGTATTACACATCCAGCCCAGCGTGTTAGGATAAGCATTTGTTATTTGTCCCAGCCTGTTATAAGTCCCAGCCTGCATCTTTAAATTTGTAGGCCTTGTTGTATGTTATTCCTGAAGGCTTGTGTAAAGCAGACTAACACGGATGTTGCTTTAGGATTTTGCCTGTGCTTATTTCCATCAGTTTAGTTTTATTCTGAGACACTGCAGGCTTTGCTGATGTCAGCAAACCTAAACATGATGCAACTCAATTCCTTTATCATTTTTCATATGATATCGTTTCTATAATACATTGTGTTTTTTTGCACCCTTTTTACCAAATGCAGTTACTCCAGTTTGTGTTTGATTTAAAGACTTTGCCTTTAATCCACAAACTGTCATCTTTTGCCATGTCTTTTCCAGTACTACTTTACTTCCTTGTAGCATATTTTGCTATATTTAAGGGATATTCCATGTTCGATTTAATATTGTTTCCTACTACCAATAGATACAGTCATTGAAATAAGTTAAAAAAAATAAATAAACGTTTAGATGCTGCCATGGGCAAATATTTATGGGACATCTGGACTTTTGAATTCAATTTATTGTAAAATATAGATATTTTTTCTCATTTACTGATATACATCAGACACATCACCCCATTGAAATGGTAAAGCTCCTCTGAAAACTCAATATAAGACAATCTATCTTTCCTTGTCTTACACAAGGATTGTGCAACCCATCTGCAAGATACCCCAATCTAAAGACTGCAGTGTGAAGACATTGCATCACCAAACGTCTATAGTTGTCCCATGAGCAGTGATTTGTAATGTCTCAGTTAAGAAGTTAGTTATCTATACTATTTATTTATATTATTTACATTTACATATTTACATAGTAAATTGACATCTTCTCTCAGTAACTCTCAGTAATGTAATTAAACCCTCTTACAAATCACCATCAATCACAGTAAAAAAGTAAGTTGTACCGCAGGTCATTTGGTCGTTTAAATGGGTTATAATCCATAAAAGTTTTATTATTATTATTACTATTTAAATGCCTTGATGACTTGTTTGCAAGATAGGGCTTTTCAGATCGAATGAGATATTTCATTTGCATACATGAATACATAATACCAAAGGGTTGAAAAGACAGCAACCACAAAAAAAAACATTCTGTTTAGCCTATTAGCACTTACCTGCGCTGTCTAGTCGGACTACTGTCATCCTGCAGTACTCAACTGCATCAAGAAAAGGACACCCACTGAGTAAAAAATGGTTGGCTCTAGGTTACAACTATCTGTTCATCTGTGTACACCAGTGCTGCCCAATCCTGTTCCTGGAGATCTACTGTCCTGTAGTTTTTCACTTCAACCCTAATTTAACACACCTGAATCTAATAATTAGCTAAATGAAAGCCAAAATAGGTTTCCCACGACTAGGGTTGAAAATAAAACCTAAAGGACGTTAGATCTCTAGAAATAAGGTTGGTCAGCTCTTGGAGATTAGACAAAATCATTATTGTTTATGTTTCAGACAGGCCTTGATGCATGTATGTATTCTGTTGTTTGTGCCTTATGTCAGTGGGTGTGCGCATGTGTGTGAGTTAACACACACATTAATCGTAGAATGAAATCAACAGCTGACAAAATAAACACAAACTGAATAGGACAAATTCAAAATGACATCACTCAAGGGGTGTGGCCTGGTCATGCATGTACAAACTGTTGGAGCTGATTATAGTGTCACACACACAAAAACAAACATGCATTCAACAAAACAACACAGATAAACAATCCTTCAGCTTATTTAGGTCTATGTTAACTCACACACATGCGCACACCCATTGGCATAAGGCACAAACAACAGAATACATACATGCATCCAGGCCTGTCTGTTGATGTCAAATCAGGCCACGGCCCAGCTCCCCTCCCCCACAGTCTGCCCAGACTCACTGAAGTCACGCTGAGACGACATCTGTCACCCTACACACACACACAGCCCATCCCCCATTGATCTCCCTCCTCAAGCTAAGATTCACCTCCTATTTTTCATTCACTGTCTTTTTCCCTCACATCCAAATTAATCTCGACTTCCTGTCAGACAAGAACATGTGAAGAAGAGTGTACCATCTTCCCATTTTCCCAGCTTATATTTGATGGCATGTGTATTGTGTGTACAGTGACAATATTGTTGATTTATCCCTGACGTGAACCCATTTGTTATATATGAATATCATTTTAACCAATTTGTCCTCTGATATTTTCTTGTAGGAATGATTTCTGGTATGTATGAGAGACTTGCACCTCTGATGGAAGTCTTCCTCTATGTGTTACCTGACCTGGGTATAATCTGACCTGGACTTCACCTCAGTGTAAGTAGATTCTGCTTAGATTTCTCATCTCTACTTATCCCTCCCTCTTTCCTGTCTTTCTGTTGGTCTATCTGTCTGCCTGTCTCTCACTCCTCAGCTCACTCTGAGTCTTTCTTATTCCTCTGAAATCCTGTTGTCTCTTTAAGCATCTCTTAGCTTGGCAGCTTGTCTTGAGTGCGATAGAGGAAGAGACTGGAGCACAGACACACACAGAGACACACACACACAAACAGACTCTGCCAGCCTTTAAGAGGTCACTGGGGCAGGGTGTGTGACTGGCAGTCTGAGGTAAGCCTAGAACAGTCCATGAACCTGTTGGCCCTGCCAAGCTCTGTGGGAAAGAGAACAACTTGGTGAGGTAAACACCCGGTGGTTCACACCCACACATATTTCAGGTTCTACTATCCACTTACAAACTCATATTCCTATTCAAAATCCTACCGAAACATCAAACTACTAATCCGAAATGTTACGTTTACTCTAAACATAAACCCTAAAGCTACAATAGCCTTTTGCCTTATGTTGATCTGCAAAGGTCAACCTAATTTAGTATCGCTTTGGATCTGTGTAAGTATAGTTAAACAAGAACACACGCATACAGTCGTGGCCAAATGTTTTCACAAAGTCTGCCTCAGTTTTGATGATGGCAATTTGCATATACTCCAAAATGTCACGAAGAGTGATCAGATGAATTGCATTGATTTGCAAAATCCCTCTTTGCCATGAAAATTAAATTAATCCCCCAAAAAACAATTTCCACTGCATTTCAGCCCTGACACAAAAGAACCAGCTACCATCATGTCAGTGGTTGTCTTTGTTAACACAGGTGAGAGTGTTGATGAGGACAAGGCTGGAGATCACTCTGTCATGCTGATTGAATTAGAATAACAGACTAGAAGCTTTAAAAGGAGGGTGCTTGAAATCATTGTTCTTCCTCTGTCAACCATGGTTACCTGTAAGGAAACATGTGCCGTTATCATTGCTTTGCACAAAAAGGAGTTCAAAGACAAGGATATTGCTGCTAGTAAGATTGCACCTAAATCAACCATTTATTGGATCATCAAGAACTTCAAGGAGAGAGGTTCAATTGTTGTGAAGAAGGCACCAGGATTATCTCCTAAAGTTGATTCAGCTGTCAAATTGCAGCACCAGCAGTGCAGAGCTTGCTCAGGAATGGCAGCAGGCAGGTGTGAGTGCATCTGGATGCTCAGTAAGGTGAAGACTTTTGGAGGAAGGCCTGGTTTCAAGAAGGGCAGCGAAAAAGCCACTTCTCTCCAGAAAAAACATCAGGGACAGACTGATATTCTGCAAAAGGTACAGGGATTGGACTCCTGAGGACTGGGGGTAAGGTTATTTTCTCTGAAGAATCCCCTTTCCAATTGGTTGGCCCATCCAGAATACACCTTGTCCAGAGAAGACATGGTGAGCGCTAACATCCGTCCTGTGTCATACAAACAGTAAAGCATCCTGAGACCATTTATGTTTTGCTTCTCAGCCAAGGGAGTGGGCTCACTCACAATTGTTGCTAAGATCACAGCCATGAATAAAGAATGGTACCAACACATCCTCTGAGAGTAACTTCTCCCAACCATCCAATAACAGTTTGGTGACGACCAATGCCTTTTCCAGCATGATGGAGCACCTTGCCAAAAGGCAAAAGTAATAAATAAGTGGCTCGGGAACAAAACCAAAATCGAAACTCCCTAGACCTTAATCCCATTGAGAACTTGTGGTCGATTCTCAAGAGGCGGGTGGACAAACAAAAACCCACAACTTCTGACAAACACCAAGCATTGATCATGCAAGAATGGGCTGTCATCAGTCAGGATGTGGCCCAGAAGTTAATTGACAGTATGCCAGGGTGGATTGCAAATCCGCAAAACAAAACTCCAAATGTTGACTTTTTGCATAAACTGAATGTAATTGTCAATAAAAGCCTTTGACACTTATGGTATGCTTGTAAATATACTTCAGTATACCATAGTAACTACTGACATAAAGATCTAAGAACACTGAAGCAGCAAACCAGTACTTGTGTTGTTCTCAAAACTTTTGGCCACACCTGTACAAGGTGCCATTAGCAGAATTTGATTTTGGTGCCCCCTCTCACCACGCAGAGTCACCTTTGCACTCGATTGGGGCCCCCCTGGTGGCCAGGGGTCCCCAAGCAGCCGCGTAGTTCGCTTATGCCTCGGGTTGGCCCTGCTTACTGAGCACATATAACATAGACACACACAAACAAAGACACATAAAAGCGCAGACAACCCATACTGAAATCTAATATATGGCCATATATGTATGTCTTATATCAGCATATATGGTAGAAACATCATCACATATTTGTTTATTTACAGTTGTGATCAAAAGTTTGCATACCCCTGGAGAAATGGTAATAGATATACAATTTCTAAAGAAAATATGAGTGAGCAGGCAAATCACTTTTTTTTTTAGATCTCATGGGATTCATATTCAACTGTAGGTCATAACAGAATGGCCCAATCATAAAACATAACATGGTAACAAAGCAAATAATGATATTACCCCTGTACAAAAGTCTGCATACCCTTAGGTCTCAATACAGTGTATTGCCCCCTTTAGAATCAATGACAGTGTGCAGTCATTTGTGATAGTTGCTATAAGGCCCAGAATTCCTGCATGTGGTATAGCTGCCCATTTGTCTTGACAAAATGCCTCCAGGTCTTAGGTCGTCTTGCATGAACCACAGATTTGAGATCTACCTAGAGTGGCTCAATGATATTAAGGTCAGGACTGTGATGGCCACTCCAGAACCTTTGCCTGTTTCTGCTGTTATCAGTGGATTGTCAACTTGGCCTTGTGGTCATTGTTGTGCTGGAAAGTTCAAAAGTGTCCCATGTGCAGCTTCATGCAGAAGAATACAAATTGTCTGCCAGTATTGTCCAATAACATGCAGCATTCATCTTGCCATCAATTTTCACAAGGTTTCGTGTGCCTTTAGAGCTCACACACCTCCAAAACATCAGTGAGCCACCACCATGCTCCACAGGGGGGATGGTATTCTTTTCACTATAGACCACTCTACAAGCATAGCACTTATGGATGTGACCAGAAAGCTCTATTTTGGTCTCGTCACTCCCAATTACAGTGCCAGAAGCTGTGAGGCGTGTCAAGGTGTTGTCGGGCATATTGTAAACAGGCTTATTGTGACACTGGCGCAGTAAAGATTTATTTCTGGCAACTCGACCATGCAGCTAATTTTTGTTCAAGTATCATTGTATTGTGCTCCTTGAAACAACCACACCATCTTTTTCCAGAGCAATGTCTCCTGAGGTTACCTGTGGGTTTTTATTTGTATCCCAAACAATTCTTTTTGCAGTTTTGGCTGAAATATTTCTTGGTCTACCTGACACTGGGTTGGTATCAAGAGATCCCAGAACCTGACTGGCATTTTCAAGGGATTGGATATCTTTTTATATCCGTTTCAACTTTATGCAGTTATTATACAGGTCTTTTGACAGTTCTTTTCTGCTCACCATGGCTCAGTATCTAGGCCTGCTCAGTGCATCCACCTGAGAGCTAAAAAACTCATAGACTATTTCTACACAGACACTAATTGCAATGTAAAATGCCACAGGTGTGGAAAATTAACCTTTATTTGCCATTTTAACCTTGTGTGTCTGTAACTAGGCCAAACATACAAGGGTATGTAAACTTTTGATCAGGGGCATTTGTTGATTTCTGTTGTTCGTTAGGTTAGAAAGGAGCCAAACAACTATGTGGAAATTAATGGCTTCAGATGAACAGTCAGATTATTGCATGAACAGTCATATTGTCAAAATCAATGCGAACATTTCCCAATTTCTGCCAGGGTATGCAAACTTATGAACACAACTATATGTCAAAATTGACAACAATTGGCCATTTCTATATATGTGACATTTCTCCATTTGAAATACATATCTGCATGTACCTATGGTTTACAGTGTGTATAAATTATGTATAATGTCTGTTGATTTATATATGAGAGTATTTACACTCACCTAAAGGATTATTAGGAACACCCGTTCAATTTCTCCTTAATGCAATGTATTACTCAACCGATCACATGGCAGTTGCTTCAATGCATTTAGGGGTGTGGTCCTGGTCAAGACAATCGCTTGAACTCCAAAATGAATGTCAGAATGGGAAAGAAAGGTGATTTAAGCAATTTTGAGCGTGGCAAGTTTGTTGGTGCCAGACGGCCGGTCTGAGTATTTCACAATCTGCTCAGTTAATGGGATTTTCACGCACAACCATTTCTAGTGTTTACAAAGAATGGTGTGAAAAGGGAAAAACATCCAGTATGCGGCAGTACTGTGGGCGAAAATGTGCTTCAAGCTGATAGAAGAGTAACTTTGACTGAAATAACCACTCCTTACAACCGAGGTATGCAGCAAAGCATTTGTGAAGCCACAACACGCACAACCTTGAGGCGGATGGGCTACAACAGCAGAAGACCCGACCGGGTACCACTCATCTCCACTACAAATAGGAAAAAGAGGCTACAATTTGCAAGAGCACACCAAAATTGGACAGTTGAAGACTGGTAAAATGTTGTCTGGTCTGATGAGTCTCGATTTCTGTTGAAACATTCAGTCAGAATTTGGTGTAAACAAAATGAGAACATGGATCCATCATGCCTTGTTACCACTGTGCAGGCTTGTGGTGGTGGTGTAATGGTTTAAGGGATGTTTTCTTGGCACACTTTAGACCCCTTAGTGCCAATTGGGAATCGTTTAAATGCCACAGCCTACCTGAGCATTGTTTCTGACCATGTCCATCCCTTTATGGCCACCATGTACCCATCCTCTGATGGCTACTTCCAGCATGATAATGCACCATGTCACAAAGCTCGAATCATTTCAAATTGGTTTCTTGAACATGACAATGAGTTCACTGTACTAAAATGGCCCCCACAGTCACCAGATCTTAACCCAATAGAGCATCTTTGGGATGTGGTGGAACGGGAGCTTCGTGCCCTGGATGTGCATCCCACTAATCTCCATCAACTGCAAGATGCTATCCTATCAATATGGGCCAACATTTCTAAAGAATGCTTTCAGCACCTTGTTGAATCAATGCCACGTAGAATTAAGGCAGTTTTAAAGGCGAAAGGGGGTCAAACACAGTATTAGTATGGTGTTCCTAATAATCCTTTAGGTGAGTGTAAATTAACAATGTAGAAATACTACTATTTTCTTGTCTTATGTCAGTTAACAATTACACTATACTCTACAAATTTATACAAGAATGAATGTGTGGGATATTGATGTTATATACAGTATATGGGATGATACGTAGGGGTATGACATGAATGTCAATGAAATATTTGGTAATTTTTTTTTTAAATGTAAAGTATATGGTCATATATTTTAAAATATGCTATTTATATATAAATATATACAGTGCCTTGCGAAAGTATTCGGCCCCCTTGAACATTTCGACTTTTTGCCACATTTCAGGCTTCAAACATAAAGATAGAAAATTGTAATTTTTTGTCAAGAATCAACAACAAGTGGGACACAATCATGAAGTGGAACAAAATTTTCAAACTTTTTTAACAAATAAAAAACTGACAAAGGGGGGCGAGCAAAATAATTCAGCCCCTTTACTTTCAGTGCAGCAAACTCTCTCCAGAAGTTCAGTGAGGATCTCTGAATGATCCAATGTTGACCTAAATGACTAATGATTATAAATAAAATCCACCTGTGTGTAATCAAGTCTCCGTATAAATGCACCTGCTCTGTGATAGTCTCAGAGGTCCGTTGAAAGCACAGAGAGCATCATGAAGAACAAGGAACACACCAGGCAGGTCCGAGATACTGTTGTGGAGAAGTTTAAAGCTGGATTTGGATACAGAAAGATTTCCCAAGCTTTAAACATCCCAAGGAGCACTCTGCAAACGATAATATTGAAATGGAAGGAGTATCAGACCACTGCAAATCTACCAAGACGGGGCCGTCCCTCTAAACTTTCAGCTCATACAAGGAGAAGACTGATCAGAGATGCAGCCAAGAGGCCCATGATCACTCTGGATGAACTGCAAAGATCTACAGCTGAGGTGGGCAAGTCTGTCCGTAGGACAACAATCAGTCGTATACTGCACAAATCTGGCCTTTATGCAAGATTGGCAAGAAGAAAGCCATTTCTGAAAGATGCTTATAAAAAGTGTTGTTTAAAGTTTGCCACAAGCCACCTGGGAGAGACACCAAACAAGTGGAAGAAGGTGCTCTGGTCAGATGAAACCAAAATCGAACTTTTTGGCAACAATGCAAAACGTTATGTTTGGCGTAAAAGCAACACAGCTCATCACCCTGAACACACCATCCCCACTGTCAAACATGGTGGTGGCAGCATCATGGTTTGGGCCTGA
>JACXGM010005010.1:15014-36332 GCA_016801145.1 Umbra pygmaea
TGGAAGAAAACCTGATGGAGTCTGCAAAAGACCTGAGACTGGGACGGAGATTTGTCTTCCAACAAGACAATGACCCAAAACATAAAGCAAAATCTACAATGGAATGGTTCACAAATAAACATATCCAGGTGTTAGAATGGCCAAGTCAAAGTCCAGACCTGAATCCAATCGAGAATCTGTGGAAAGAACTGAAAACTGCATGCCCAATTTTTCAGTTTTTTATTTGTTAAAAAAGTTTGAAATATCCAATAAATTTTGTTCCACATCATTATTGTGTCCCACTTGTTGTTGATTCTTTACAAAAAATTACAGGTTCATATCTTTATGTTTGAAGCCTGAAATGTGGCAAAAGGACAAAAAGTTCAAGGGGGGCGAATACTTTCGCAAGGCACTGTATATAATAGATTTCTGTATGGGTTAAAACCTGCAGTTAATTGACAGTTTGGATGTGACAGTTAACAGGGTGGTGCAGTTTAGAGTTACTTGTTGTCAACATTCCTAGCAGGTGCCCTCTAAGATATTGTATGTATGGCGGGTTGGGTGGGGGGTGTCTTTAGAGTTTTCAAAATTGACAGCTTAATGTACTGGTTCATAATATTGAATGATTATCCATATCACTCTCTCCACCTCCCCCAATCTCTATAATCTGTTTTTATGAACACTGCCATGTATAGCGACAACAACATGCCCACTGCAGCACTGAGAGCTGTTCAGGATTTGGAGGTAGAGCCGGTACATTTCTGTGTCCTCTGAAGTGACCGGCCCATATGTATTTCAGTCATATTCTCTATATGGCATGTTGGCACTGGACACGATTAGTATTACATCACTGTTGCTAGGTGCCATCACACTGTTTTGTTTTGGTCTTTTGGCAGAGTGGGACAAAGCAAAGGGAGCTGATGCTAAGGAACAATGTGGAAGTGTGCACCAGGCTTGACATTCAGTTTGATATAGAGCTAACCGCATATGGAAAGTGTGTGTTTAAAATTATTCCTTAATTGAAGGAATATTACCGCAAAAACAGTAGCCAATTTTACTGTAGGTTTCTAATGTCTTAGTTATAATTCAGTGTGTTTATGTGTGATCCTGGTTTTACTATACAGCTGGGGACCAGCATCCCCCTGGAAGATATCAGAAAAACATGACAATATGGTCCCCACAATGTCTATTTTTAATCTTTTCCTCAGAAGGAAAAGGACTAATGGGTTAGATTTAAGGTTACACTTTAGGGGGTTGTTTTAGAATTGAGCTTTAGGTTTAAGCGTTTTAGGTTAGGTTTATGGTTAGACATTAGATTTCAATGACTCAAGGGATGAAGAAGTTAAGAAATTTGAAAGGTTAGCTTAAGGGTTAGGACAAATAGGATAAACCTGTGAGCGATTGCATGCATGTATTAACATGCATTGGTGCATGGCTTTTAAACTGCTCTCACATAATAAAAAATAAAGATTATTTTTGCAGAAGGAAAGATGCATCTGAATGTGCCAGCAGTGGAGAGGTATAAAGCCTTTGATAAGTAACCACCTCTGTTTGTTGTCAGGGCAGCTGCACTGTTGGTTACTAGGGCACACAGTTCTCCCTCCCCCTAGCAGCTTGTTATGTTCCCATAGTAACACTACAGCCCTAAAACAATTCATTCACCAAATTAGAAACCATCAAGCCAAACCTTGAGTCCTTCCAGGTTTCTACATCTTATTGTGGATTCTCTCACATGGAACCAGTTGCCATTGTACCTCGTTAGCAACCTTAGTAGAAACACCCTAGAAAGATAGCAAAACAGTAGGACACCTTTGACCCCAGGTCAATAGCTAGTAGTACATCTCAAATGAAAACAATACAAGGAGTTTATCTGTAGTAATAGGGTCTGCCCCTTCAACCACAAGGTCCCGCCCTCTGGCTGCAAACTCAAATGTGTTATTTTAACAGAGGATCAATGATGTCACAGCTAATGTACACAAACAATGCTAGGCAATTCAGTTGAAGACAGATACCAGCTGGAGTTGATGAGGCTACTGTATAAAGCTAAGTTGTTTAAATAATAGTTTGGCTAATGCTACAGGATGTGTCATATCATATGCCACTTTATAAAGGGATGAATAAAACATACATCAATAACCAATTTCACACTCATGTCAGCAACTCCTGTTTGGTATGTCACTCTTCCAAGATGAAATAATTATAAACCATATAAACCATATTACATTTTGATGAATAGACAATGTTTTTTACACATTTTCCATTTATAACCTATCTATTTTAAATAAATAATGACCAAAAAAATGTCAAGGGATAAAATAAATAAAAGTGTAAACTTGATGTTCTGATTGTTATAATTTGATATAGAGCTTTTCAACACTAGCATCCAGCATTCAAATCCAGTTCTAATATAAGCACAAGGCAGACATTGAATGACTAACTTATATCCAGTTAACCATACAATCCCATCTGACTGAGTCATTCCTGCTGATATATGCTAATATTAAAGTTCATAAAATGTTAGTGCTTTTGCCCTTTCATTAGAAAAACATTTTTGGAAACACATATGGCTGTTGTATTCTCACTGGTAGTGCACTGAAGTCAATGGAGAGCAAATTGAGTGTAAAAGAGTCCAAACTAAGACGAACAGTTGTCTTCTCTATTTAAGGGGGAAACTCTGTGAACCCAGTCTGGGAATTCGGAGTCCCAGGTCTGTCTGGCCCACAGGTTGTTGGTTTACCTCCCCGTGGGCAGACCTCCTAAGACAAATATTCATGATAATACTCCACTACACACACACAAAATGTGTTAAACGATGCATCCGTTTCTTTTCTTAACACCATTGGTCATATTCATTATTTTTCTTTCTCCCTCCCACGGTCTTTGTCTTCCTGAACAAGTCAAAGCTTGTGAAGAAAGCAGGGCCAGACTCAGACCGAGGAGTTCCTCTGTAACATGAAACCTGTGACAAGCTAACCTCCTCCCTTGAGACTGTTGTAGGTAGAGGGCAGAACACGCAGCCAACACACAGCTCTTAGGGCTGGCCATGAATGACCATGTTTCATGGGCTTTTCCATGGGGTTACATGAGTCCAGACTGTGTGTGTGTGTGTGTGTGTGTGTGTGTGTGTGTGTGTACACATTTACATTACATTTTTACATTTGACTCAAATCCAGAGCGACTTATAGTAAGTACAAGGACATCCCACTGGAGCAACTTAGGGTAAAGTGCCTTGCCCATGGACACAACGACATTTGGCACAGTCGTGAATCGGCCTGACAACCTTCCCATTTAGAAACCTGACTCCCTAACCAGTGAGCCATCTGACATTCATCTGTTCATTAGCAGAGGTTCTTAACATGTGTGTTTGTGGCATGCATGTCTGTACACTGCGTAGTATATATTGTACATATCCCTAAACAACAGCACACATATTTAGCTGTGTCCATGTCTGCACTATTAACTATCAACTTTCACCTTTCTACCAGTCAACCAGTACCTCCCCCCTCACCGTCAACCAGCCTCCCTCTCACCGCCTCTGATTCAGGAAGCCCAACCCTGACACTGATCCCACCCTGGCATTTTTCCCAGGATACCTCTCCCCCGTCGACAATCCCCTTTTTAGCCCACCCCTACACATCTCCCCCTTCCCCCATCCTGTGCTCCTGTCCTCTGCAAGTTCCCAAGATAAACAAAGAGCACAGTTTGTCTGAGCTTCAGCCAGAGACACATGAATGAAAGAGGCCATGTTTAAGGGGCTCTTTCTCTCCTTTAAGACCAGGGAAAGCCCAGTTGTCTTTGTGATTGACCGAGGGGGGCGGGGCCTGATTGTTTGTCTACTGGACAACATTAGGTTTAAGTTGTGTCTATTTACTTTCTGACTTTCAACATCGTAAATGTATTTTTTTATCAGATATCTGTGATTTGTCTTACCGTATTAAAGGGACATTTCTAAGCATGCAATGTCAAGAACACATCCCTAGATTGAGTTGGTAAGAAATGTGAGATCGTAGTGGCATTCCATAGGTCGACACAAATCTCTGTTTATCATTCTCAGAATACTGTGCTGATTGTGTTTTGAAGAGCTTTAATATGGATTGGCCAATTTCAGCAGGCAACACATTAGATTCATTGGACAATAACCCCTTTGAGCTTTGAAAAAGAGAGGGATTTCGTCCTCTGTGATTTTGTGTGTGTGCGTGCATGCGTGCGTGCCTGTGTCTGGGATAGACTTACCATCTCCTAGTCTTCCACCCTCAGGCTAAAAAGTCACATGCTTTAAATCTCATGGCTGTGCAATGGAAGAAGCTGCACGTGTACGCTTAGCTTTTTGTCTGCCAATCACAGACAACAACATATCTTGTAAACAGATAAATATTACATCTTGTATACATATATACATATTGAATACACGTTCAGCTTTATTAAGAATAGATATTTATCATGTTGATTAGGTCCAGACTAATATGTTTCTTGGCTTTCCTTACTTCCTGGTGACAAAGTGGTTATTGTAGCAGAACGTGTCTGGACATGTTTCACAGCTGGTGATTGGGCTGTTGGCCTGCTGCTTGGACAGGTTTCAGATGAACTAGAGAAACGTATCCCACCAAGACTCTATGACCTCTAACCTTGCGTAGCCCAACATGTCAGGAGTCAATACCCCTGGTAATAACTCATCTATAGTATTGCTTATCTATGTTGTACAGTACCAAATAATTCCATTAATAACATGTTGGCTAGAGTGTAAGCTGACTAGATATTTTTTATGTGAAGTTTAGCCTATACAGACCAATCTGTACCTTTCTGTTTTACACACACACACACACGCTTGTTTTTCTATCTTTGTGGGGCCCTGAAAACTGATTTTGACCAAAAAATCCATGTTCCCTATTTCCTATCCATAAACTTAACTCTAAACTGTACCCTAACTCTAACCCTAATGTTAACCTCAGTAACCTAACCTTGGAATAATGCCTAACCCTAAACCTAATCGTTAATACCTAAACCTAATATTCCCCTCATGAGGCCATCACCAAAAGGTACAATTTGTCCCCACAAGGTCTAATTTTACATATTTTGGTCAGGTTTCTGTATGTAAACAAGGCCACACACACACAGCGTCTTAGCATGTTAGCAGGAAATTGTTTCACAACTCCCTTCTTTTCTGTCTTTTTCCAGGAATCTGGAATTCTGGAAACGGGACCAACTAGTTTTTTTGAGGACGGACAGCTGCAAGTGTTTAGCTTGAATGGAGCTAGGCATGTGCTCACATGTATGCAGCCTTTCCCCTATCTGTCCTAGTGCAAGGACGGGATGAGCACTTAAAAAATGCATCACAGGTCAATTAGTCATGCTGCATAAAACATGATCAGACAATAAAATATTTCCCACACATGGCTGTAGATGTCCTTTATGCCTATTCACTCTCCACAACTTTTCCCACCTGTGATTCCCAACAGTGCACTTTTTGAGGACAGTTAATTTTTTAATCACTCAACTACACAAGGTTATCTGAATGTGCACTGGATGGAAGTAAGAGGTGGGCTAAATACACTGCTCAAAACAATTAGGGAACCCTCAAATCACACATCAGGTCTCGATGACCAAAACATATTAACCATCAAAATCTTTACTGTACATTGTGTCATTCGTTGAGAACAGAGTGACCTATCAATGGTATATAGAAACCAAAATCACCAACCGATTGAGGTTCTGGATTCGAACTCACACCGAACATCCAAGAAAACAATTCAAATCACAGGCTGTTCCAACTTGCATGAATAATCAACAAAATCAAAGAAAGACGCACACTCCAGGTATCTTACTCCAAAAGACTATATTTAAATTTCCAACGTTTCAGCAACAAATTTGCCTTCTTCAACCCTGAAGAAGGCAAATTTGTTGCCGAAACGTTGGAAATTTAAATATAGGCTTTTTTGGAGTAAGATACCTGGAGTGTGCGTCTTTCTTTGATTTTGTTGATTATTTATACCCAACAGACAGCACCTCTATATACTAGGTACCTGGGTGTGTGCCAGAATATAGCTTTTCCAACTTGCATGAATGTCCTCACAGCAAATCGTAATGTGACTCAGCTGTGTGTATGGCCCCCACATGCCTGTATGCTCTCCTGACAACGTCTGGGCATGCACCTGAGGAGACGTAAATGGTGTCCTGGGGGATATTCTCCCAGACCTCAATCAGGGCATCAATGAGCTCCTGGACAGTTTGTGATGCTACTTGGTGGCATTGGATGCACCCATACATAACGTCCCAGAGGTTCTCACTTGGATTCAGGTCTCGGGAACATGAGAGCCAGTCAATGGCATCAATGCCTTTGTCATCCAGGAACTGCCTATACACTCTGCACCATAAGGGACGCAGGCCCCACCTAACAGTAATCAGTGTACATTTGGCTAGCACATGGAGATCTGTGCAACCCTCAAAGGGTATGCCTCCCCAGACCATCAGTGACAGCCTGCCAAACCGATCATGGTGGATGAAGTGGCAGGCAGCATGGAGTTCAGTAAAACGAGTTCACCACGGCATCTCTGGCGCAAAATGGCTGCCGTGCATCACCCAAGTGGGTGCTACACATTGGTGGTGGATGAGCTGTGCTATATAAAATGAAAAGATGATTATTATTATCTCCAGACTCTTTCATGTCTGTCACATGTTCTGGGTGTAAACCTGCTCTCATCTGTGAAGAGAACAGGGCGCTAATGGCGGACCTGCCAATTCTGGTGCTCTCTGGCGAATGCCAATCGAGCAGCACGGTGCTTGGCTGTGAGAACAGTTCCCAATACAGGACGTTGGGCCTTCATGGAGTATCCCACTGGAGGTCATCTGATAGGACTTTGGTACTGCTCTTCAAGTTCCTCTTCGCACAAAGGAGCAGATACCGGTCCTGCTGCTGGGTTGATCCCCTTCTACGTCCCTGTCCAGGTCTCATCGTGTACCGTCTCCTGGTGTCTCTTCCATGCTGTTGAGACTGTACAGGGGACACAGCAAACCTTGTTTTTTTCCCCCCCAATATTCCTCCATTCCCAATTCCCTCTAATTCTGCCTTGTCAGCAGCTCTGCATCTAATTGTTTACGTTCACCGACTATACTTCCACAATTTAATTTACAGGTAACCGATCTGAACACAAGGAGTCACTGGAGAGCGCCGTGGCAGGATAGATAATCTGACAAATCTAACCCAAATCCTGGGCAGCACTATGCCAATTTTGCACCGCCTCATGTAGGAGGCCCGGGGAAATTCAGAGAACCCATGGTCAGGCTCGAACCCATGACCATGGTGACGTAGACTGTCCTGCAATGCAGCGGCTTCGTCCACTACGCCACATGGACCCTCCCAGCAAACCTTCTTGTGATGGCAAGTATAGATGTGCCATGCTGGCGGAGCTGGACTAACTGTGCAACCTGAACAGTCTACAGGTATTCCCTCATGTCACCAGTGACAAGGAAAGTAACAAAACACAAAACTGAAGAAGAATCAGTCAGGAAGGATAAGAAGAGAGCAATTGTCTCTGGACACCACCTGCAAAACCCTTCCCTTTTTTGGGGTTGTCTTGCTGTTGCCTCTCCAGTGCACCTGTTGTCACTTTCATGTGACCCAAAACAGGTGTCATTGATTTACAATCGCTTTTGCTTTCTAACTGGACAGATTGATATCCCTGAAGTTTAATTTTCTTGGTGTTACACTGTGATGATTGCGTGTTACTTACATATTTTTGCAATAAATTATTAAATTGAAAAAACTAAATGAAGGAAAATTATATACTTTTTTTCTAAGAAATAATCCATATTTAGATTACCTCTTTTAATAGACTGATAAAAAGTCAAACTAAGTAATGTTAAAATAACTAAACAAATTAATTAATGTATAATATTTACCCTAACATTGTTTCCCTGCCTGCTGTAGTTTTAGCAAACCAGACAATTTACTGATGGTGACAATTTCATAGGGTATGCCATCTTTGATTTTAGCTCAGCACTAATAAGATGTGTGAATCAACTTATTGGGGTGTCAGGGTGACCTAGTTTTTTAGGGAAACTGGCTGGTGACCGAATGATCCATTGGTTCTTTTCCCCACATGCCAAAGCTTTGGTGTTCTTCCTGTGTCAAACACACTCGGGTAACCGACCCCTGAGGTCGTTGTAAATACAAATCTGTTTCTAATCAACTTTAATAAATAATTTAATAAAATGACTGATCCAAGGCCTTGCTGCTGAGTTGAATCTGGTCTGCTAGAACATCCTCTCTAGGAAACATGGCCCATAGACCTCCCTCTGTGACTGCTCAGCCCTAGTACTGGAGCTACAGTGACCCACATACCCTGTGTGAGTCTTTCTAGCCAGGCTCCGGCCAGCATTAGCCTCGCCTTCTGTTGCATCTCCAGGGAGTGCTGGCTATTAATACCCAGTCCTGTTCGTGTGAAAGAATGCGGCCCTGCCGGACACAGGGGGCTAAATCCCACTTAAGCCCACGCTGCATTGCCAGCATAGCTGTTTTTTGACCAATCTGGTGTTGAAAATATGACTGAGTAGACATCCTTGGAACTGCAGCTAGGACAGCTACAGTCAACAATGCTTGCACTGTGTTCTGTCCTTTGACAACTTTTAGTGTTGAATAAAAAACATCTTTAATACCCATCATTTTAAAACAGCGTCTCTATGGTTACATCTAAAATGACCTATTATAGTGACTCTAGTGCAAAGGTTTGTGAAGTTGAACTCTGAAGATATTTTAGACAGGCAACATCACCGATAGGGAAGTTTGGACTGAACAAGCAGTGGTTTGGGTTAGATAAATGGTGTCAAACCGGTTCCACAGAGGGCCTAGCACATGGGGTATTCACCTCTAACCCTACGGGGTCCGGAGCCTGCTGGTTTACAAGGAAATACAAGATGGATTTTCGGCCACATTTACTTAATTTCCGATTTACAATAGGTATTTCAGATAAGATATAATTCAGTAACTACTCTTACCCAGAGCAAATTACAGTAAGTATAACTTCCCCTCCAGGGGTATTCATCTCCAACCCTACGGGGTCCCGAGCCTGCTGGTTCTCTTCTACCTCAACATTAATTGGAGTCCCAGGTCTGAATAAATCCCAGATTAGAGGGTTGCTATTAAAAAGTGGAGTGGATCTGGCTTCGAGGTCCAGAGTTCAGTATGACTTCCCCTAGACCAATTTATGGTAGACTTGCTCAAAGGAACCCACTCAGGGATCAAACCAGCATCCATCAAATTACAATTCTTACTCCCTAACTACCCGAGGCCCCAGAGAGAACCAGGTTGCTGGAACACAGGTAGTCCTTTACCTAGAACCTGCCTGTGTTTAAACTGTAGCTTAATTCTCACCTTCTGCTGTGTTTTGGGCAAAAATCTTATCTAAAAGGGTCAAAAGGAACAATTTCTGGAATACCTCAGAATTGGGATGCAGGCTAACAGCCATTGTGAAGAACAACAGCAGGATTAGCTTTAACATAGCAGAGGCTGGAGTAGAAACTTGACACTACATAGCTGACATGCCTGTAGGCATAAAGGAAATGGTTGTGTGCAGTAAAAACTGGTTTGAAGCATGACAACTTCTTCAAATATCTGGAGTAGCAACACCTGAATACTTGGAAAGCACATCTCACTGTGCTATTTTTATTTATGAGGTGTAAAAGATGTTGCTAAATAACTGGACCACATACATGTGTTGATTATGGTCAAAGGCACATTTCTGCTAGATTAAAAAAGAAGCTTCCATAAACACAGTGGTTAATCTTTAAAATGGGAAGCTAATGACTACAATTAAATCTCACACCATATTCAAAGTGCTGCAAATCTTACTGGCCACTGTACAGATTGTATCATTGCCCTCCCATTTACCCACCCACTGAGTTGACACAACACTATTGCAATGCATTTTCACAGACCTTAAAGGTTAAATAAAAACCTACCACATTACAAATGAGAGTGAAAAGAGAATTGTTAGACAAAATGTTTTAATACGTGAGCATCACGCAATTATAATCCATGGCAGCTGCCAAAACATACTCAGAATAAGACATGGGAAAACAGTATTTACAGGCACCATATTACAAATGTACAAGTCTTTTTAAAACAAAGACAATTTGACACAGTGACCTCTGTCAAAATAATCAACAGATGGTGTCAGCATTGGTTGGTCACATTCAGTCTTGCAATTGTCATAGTAAAAAAAATGTAGGCCTATCACCAAGCTTCCGCTTCACGCTATATGGATACATTTCAACTGGTTTGTTGAACTTTATAATATGTGAACTACTTGTATTCAGACAGTGTCGACCATCATGAGCAAATGTTTACATGTGTGATTCTCGTCAAAATGCTGAAGGCCATTTCAGAAGTCTTTGAACGGGACATATTTCGTGTACATAGACACTACAACAAGCCTACGTTCATATTTGGGGAATTCCAACGTTACCATTGAGTTGCCCACATTCCTCCACGTGTTGGCGGGGAAGCCTAGATGTGAAATGGTAAATGAAATCTCATGATCTATCCTCAAAACCAAACGTAAAAAATACAGATTTAAAGTTTAAAAGGCGACAATCGCAGTACTCCAAGGATTTAGGTTTTTGAGCATTTGATCACAGCAGATTTGACCAGAGTCACTGTCCTCCACCTCGGATTCAGGTTGCGCTCCGTCTTTACTACTCAAGAGTCCAGAAAAACTGGATCCGAATATTGTTATTAAACTCGATACATTGCTAGTGTCCATTTCCTCATTTTCTTCAGTCTTCTCGCCGTTTGTAGAAGGTAGCGAGGCGCTCGACACTTTCGTTTTTTTCGACGGTGAGTCTACTAGTTCAGAGTCGTCGGCGCATCGTTTCCTGGTAGTACCAGTCTGGGGAGTTTTGGCTTCTTGCGAATTGTCCTCCAATGACTTAATTTCGCCCGTCTGGCAGTCGATCGGTTGTTTCGTTGATTCCTTTTCATCAATCATTGATGGAGTACTACTTACATCGTTCGATGAGATAATGGTAACATCAACATTGAATACCTCACATGTCTGACTAACCTCCGGGCTTTCTTCCGGGGTTTTGACTTCACTGGATCCTGACTCCGACACTCCATTATCGGCATGTTCCTGCTCGCCACTGGCTTGTTGTTGAGTGGTGTGTTCATCACTGGACTCCCCTTTGCCCATAGACACTTCGGTTGTCGCTTCTGATTCGGACAAGATTTCAGTCGAACCGGAGATCGATTTGTCTCGTTGTGAGTCCATGTACTCCCCCTCACACCACTCTCTGGCCTGCTGAGCGCTCAGGCATATCCCGCCGTAATAGTCACTTAGGTATACTTGCCGGGCACTCCGTAGAACCAGGGAGACAAGTAGATTTTTGTGTAGTTTGATCCCACCGCGTTGAACTCGGGAGTTGTAGATTTTCCCCAGTGAAATACTCATAATCCGATGCGCCTCAACTTTATACTCCATGTTTGAAAATAAATTGAGGTTGGTAATCAAAAGCTCCCAATCTTTGTCGAGTTTCAGTCTTCGTGGAAACAAGTGGCAACACGTTCACAAAATCCTATCCGGTGTATTTGATGTTTGTTCAACTGTGATATACGTGGTTGTTTGTTTTAGAAATTTACATTTAATAAATGCAAACTGTGCTTCATCGTTATTCTGAGCAAAAGCATGTCAGTACATGGATATTGAAATGTATTCGCTATAGTGAACTACTTCTAAACGTTGAAACTGAGGAGTGGGACCGCATCTATTTTTAACACATTTTTATAGCCCAACGTAATAACAACGCCAGCCAATGAAAACAGATGTCGTCTTCACAATCGCTACAAATTCCGCCCCGCCAAAATAATATCAACCAATGGGTGTGTGCTAAAGAGACAGTTCAGATTTAAATACAAACGTGAGAGAGTGATTTAAAGGGGAAACAAACCTTTCTAAATAGTCCGATGAGAATTGCTATTTAAATGTGTATTATGTAAATACAATGAAACACGTAAACGCGCAAATTATCTCGTTGACCAGAAACATAATTTCACAAGAAGAAAATGTTTAGAGTATTTGAGATATTTAAACAAATATACGCAAAACATTTCGTAATGTAGTTTTTTATTTTAGTAATCATCCTTCAGCACTAGAAATACGGCTAAATGTCCCCGCCTGTAATATCTCTGACTAATAACTGTAAGATCAAAAACACTAATCCATACAGCGATGTATTACTACGTGTGTATGGTATGTTTTATTTTGATGGCTGACTTCCTGGGCTGATGTAATGCTTAGACGGTTTTCAGCCAGGTCACATGATGCTTTTGTGCTGTGTCTTGGCAAAGGCAAATGCTAGTGAATGGAACCGTTAGGAGGGGGAGGGGTAGTGGTGTTTTGTTTCAGGAGACTGTAAAAGGTATGTGGGGGGAAGGGTGTGTTAAAATGCGCTCTAATCGAAATGGAAATCGAGTGCTCCTTGCCTATAGTTATAGAAAATATGTGATGACCATAGTCTTGATAATCGTTTACATTATGTTGGAAAACAACGCCCCCCCCCCCCACACATACACACACATACACACACAAGGTTGGAATTTCCACCTATTGCACCCACATTTACATACCTTTAAATAATATGGTGATATGCTCATAGGATTGCATATAGTTGAAAATGCATAAACAACTCCATACAAAGACCTTTGGTTAATATTCGATTTCTAAATAATCAAATAGATCCCTTTCACTAAGATGTGACAGAATGTGTTTGAATAGCAATATGTCTGAATAGAAGCTAAAACAGCAGTGATGTATATGTGTACTGGAGGCTGCATCTTGGATCACTACACCATCCTAGGTCACCAAACGTTTTCATTTACATATAAGGAGGTGTGAAATTAAAAAAACAATCACAGAACAGATACTGTACAAGTCAGATAACCTTATAGCAACCACATGATGGGTCATGTGACTCACCTCTACTTATTGACTGGACAATACATACTGCAAACTCATGATTAATGTATGAGTATGTGCCATGATAATGGCATATTAACTTTTAAATCCACATTGTTCATTAACATAGTTGATGTTCTCATGACCAAGGGGTAAAAAAATACATGGGTACCAGGTAGTCCATGAGGTGGTCCTCATATGTCTCAGTGGTTAATTAGTCAGAGTTTTAGTCAAAAGGTTGCCAGTTTAATTCCTATGTGGGCGAAATTGCCTTTTGTCCTTTAGCAAGGAACTAGGGGATGTCCCTGTACTCACTGTATATCACTCTGGAAATAAGAGTAAGCACCCCTTGTCCTGGAGCACTACCATCCAATAAATTTTCAATCTTAACAACACACATATGATCTTATAAAAAGTGACTTGCAGTAACATACATTTTTATACTTTGTCGTGCTTGTCCCTGATGGGAATTGAACATTACAAGGCTGGACAGTCCAGGTAGGACTATATGAATTGAAATTGAATAAAAAGCAATAGCCCTGGTAAAGTCTACTCTAAGGTGCTGGAAAGGAGGGTTCGGCCAATAGTCGAACCTCAGGTCGAAGAGGAACAATCCGGATTTCAACCTGGTCGTGGAACAACGGATCAGATCTTTCCTCTCGCAAGGATCCTGGAGGGGGCCTGGGAGTATGCCCATCCTGTCTACATGTGTTTTGTGGATTTGGAGAAGGCGTATGACCGGGTCCCCCGGGAGATACTGTGGGAGGTGCTGCGGGAGTATGGGGTGAGGGGGTCCCTTCTTAGGGCCATCCAATCTCTGTACGACCAAAGTGAGAGCTGTGTCCGGGTTCTCGAAAGTCGGACTCGTTTCAGGTGAGGGTTGGTCTCCGCCAGGGCTGCGCTTTGTCACCAATCCTGTTTGTAGTATTTATGGACAGGATATCGAGGCATAGTCGGGGTGGGGATGGGTTGCAGTTTCGGTGGGCTGAGGATCTCATTACTGCTTTTTGCGGATGACGTGGTCCTGATGGCATCATCGGCCTGTGACCTTCAGCACTCACTGGATCGGTTCGCAGCCGAGTGTGAAGCGGCTGGGATGAGGATCAGCACCTCTAAATCTGAGGCCATGGTTCTTAACAGGAAACCGATGGAGTGCCTACTCCAGGTAGGGAATGAGTCCTTACCCCAAGTGAAGGAGTTCAAATACCTTGGGGTCTTGTTCGCGAGTGAGGGGACAATGGAGCGGAAGATTGGTCGGAGGATCGGCGCAGTGGGGGCGGTATTACACTTAATATATCGCACCGTTGTGACGAAAAGAGAGCTGAGCCAGAAGGCAAAGCTCTCAATCTACCGGGCAGTCTTTCTTCCTACCCTCACCTATGGTCATGAAGGCTGGGTCATGACCGAAAGAACGAGATCCAGGGTACAAGCAGCCGAAATGGGTTTCCTCAGGAGGGTGGCGGGCGTCTCCCTTAGAGATAGGGTGAGAAGCTCAGTCATCCATGAGGATCTCAGAGTAGAGCCGCTGCTCCTTTGCGTCGAAAGGAGCCAGTTGAGGTGGTTTGATCATCTGGTAAGGATGCCCCCTGGGCGCCTCCCTAGGGAGGTGTTCCAGGCACGTCCAGCTGGGAGGAGGCCTCGGGGAAGACTCAGGACTAGGTGGCGAGATTATATCTCCAACCTGGCCTGGGAACGCCTTGGGATCCCCCAGTCGGAGCTGGTTAATGTGGCTCGGGAAAAGGACATTTGGGGTCCCCTGCTGGAGCTGCTGCCCCCGGGACCCGATCCCAGATAAGCGGACGATAATGGATGGATGGATAAAAAGCAATACATTCAATCAGAAAGTGATGATGGCCTTTTTGTCAGTCGTGAATGCAGACATTTTTAGAAATTTAAGGTTTGAAAATAATACACTTTAAGTTTATTGCTTTGTTGTCTTGAAAGTCAGATTGAGTCCATCATTTTGTTGTCTTTGTTTGACACAACAGGTTTGAGATTGACCATCTGCCGTCCTGGTGCTGCATGAACAACCTGGAGCTCAATACCTTAACGGTACGGATCCACTTTTCCGACATGACTGGAGCATGGTGTCGGGTGGTGTCGTGACGCTACAGTCAATTTGTATGAGGGTATGCAGCACCGCCTTCCCGGGATGCTCTGCGGGTGTGTTGAAGTAGCGTGACGTCACCCATAGGAATAGAGCAAGGTGCGACACGACAGAAGTGTGGCACGGACAAGTGGATCCGTACCGTAAGGGTCCAGTATACTACAGTTTTCCTACCTCGTGCGCGACAATGTGATGTCACGGAAGCGCCGTTACTATTTATACTTGTGCATGGTGCTCGCGACACTAGTTGCAGTCTTCGCCTGAACATTGGTGTCGCAACTGAGGAAAGGTTTACTGTGCACTCGAACTCATCCTTGCTTCCTGTTTCCGCTTTGGCGCGCGCTGCTGAAAAAAAAGTGGTGCTCTTGGCTCGCGCGCTCGAAATCCCGGTTGGGTGCGTTAAGTATACTGTAGGCATTAAAGACAGCAAGCGGGTCTGGCTGCAGACCTCCAGTGTCAGGCTGCTTCCATTGCAGGCTCCAGTGTCAGGCTGCCTCCAGTGTCAGGACCGGAAATAACAAACATTTTAAATAGTATCTGTCTGCAGCCTGCAAGACTTCAAGTTACGCCCCTTCAAGTTATGCCCACTTTTAGTCACAACCCTTCAAGTTACGCCTACTTCCAGAATTACCGCGAGAACAGTAAATAGCGTAGACATAACACGTTACATGGAGTTAACAGTAAGGTTTCTGAGTGGTTAAGGTTAGGTTAGGGGTTTGGATAAGGCTTAGATCGAATTAACAGCAAGGTTTCTGAGTAGTTAAGGTTAGGGTAAGGGTATAAGATCTAATTAACTACGCACAAATAGTTTGTTATTTCCGGTCCTGACACTGCAGGCAGCTTGTAACTGGAGCCTGCAATGGAATCAGCCTGACACTGGAGGTCTGCAGCCAGACATCTCTCAAAGACAGTGGAGAAGCCCAGCTGCCCTTCCCCCCATTGCCCTGTGTGACTCTCGCAGCACATTTTATATGCACATTTCATCAGTAGCTAAATTGCTAGCTTTCATTGGAATCTATTAATTAGATGTCCTGCTATTAGATGTCTCAGAATATAGACCTCAACCCAAATCCTTCAGGCTTTAAGAACACAACCAACATCAATCTCCTCTGTGTGACAGAGACTACGGTACTAACTGCACCATTATTTAACAAGGCAAGTTGATTAAGAACAAAGTGTTATTTCTAGCATCGACATGTGCTGGGAGTGTTTTACTGGTAGTGATGGGCAAACGAACCGTCATTGCTGTTCTTCTAGCAGCAGGATATAATGCTGGCAGCACTAACCCAGATTTTCAAAATAAAAGCCACATTGAAATTTAACACGTTGCGAGGCATTCCAACAATGGCCTTTATTTTGAAAAAGAAATTCCTGAGTGCTGCCAGCATATTTTGCTGCTATAGAGGAACAGTAATGAAGGTTTGTTTGTCCATCACTAGTTACAGGTGTAGGAGGAACACATAGGGTTTCCTGTCTTGCTCACCGACACATCAACATTATTTACACATTGGCAGTCAGGTGATTAGAACCAAGGACCTTTCAAACATTAGTCAGCTGGCCAATCTATGCGTTATCACAGAAAATAAAGTAACTCTATTATGTCAATATATAGATGACTAAGGCCATCTTAATAATGCCTAGCAATAATATGTTATTTCAGATGTTGGGTTATTTGTAAAAGCAACCAAGCCTGAAAATACTTACGTCATGTAGGCTAGAGATAACCGCTTTCAAAAGTAAACGTCAACTTAAAAAAATTACATTGAATAATTAAATACCAAAATATTTCAGACTCTAGTCCTTAATATATTATAAAGAAACTCGACCCGGAACCAATTCGTTGACATCATGGCTCGTAGTCGGATATCCGCATGTAAACAGAACGCAACAGGACAGGACAGGCGCTCTTCGGTTTGTTGTTGTTTTGACAGAGTCAGACATGCCTGTTGAAGACTATGAGATTTAAACATCAGTAGATATTGCAGTAAATTATTTAGCACAATGTCTATGGAAGATCCGTTTTTCGTAGTGAAAGGGTAAGTAGCAAGCGTTTATTTAGCTAAGGGTTTTGTTAGTGGTTCATTCTTGTTTTCCATGCATGAATCTTGTGTACTATAGACAGAAAGGCTAACCCGCTAGCTGCGGGACGTTAGCCGGGAACAAAGGGTGTTTTTCATAGTTATGTCGGTGCCGATAGAAAACCCACCTCTATGCATTTAAAGGCATTTCTTTGACAGTTGTCACCACGGCATTGATGTGGGTATCGTTTGCGTGTTTCTGGCGCTTCATGTGTTTTTTACATTATTTTAGGACTGTCGTTTAAGGCAACCGTTTTCTTATTTTGTGACTATACGGCTTCAAGTAGCCTTTCCCAGAACAAGAAAACAAGGTTTTTGGAGGTAAAACTACGTTAGACTAAGGTTGATGACCTTTCACTATTGTAATTTTATATGGTTACATGACACTGTGTTGTTCTTTATTCTAACGTTGTCAACTTTAATGGCTCGCCAGTTTCTACTTTGCTGTACACTAATAAATGCACTCTCTATTGACTCTACTAATATTGGTATACATTTCCAGTGAGGTACAGAAGGCTGTAAACACAGCACAGGGGCTATACCAGAGATGGAACGAGCTTCTGCACGATCCCAGTGGTGCTTCCAAGGAGGAGGTGGACTGGACAACCAATGAGTTAAGGAACAGTCTGCGCTCCATCGAATGGGACCTGGAGGATCTTGATGAGACGATCAATATCCTTTCAACATAATAGGACCTTTAGTTTGTCTTGGGAATTTAACTGTTTATCAAAACTCTGTGGTTCTATGTTTCATCCTTCAATAAAATGCAAATACATAAAAATACTTTCAAGTTAGTTCAATCTTGATAAAAAAAAGTAATTGATTAGCGATAATTATTTTTTGAATATACCGATCCTTAATAGTAAATTAAGCATTGTTGAGTCAAACCCTAAGAAATTTAATCTGGAGGCAGTGGAGCTGAACAAACGCAAAGGATTCATCACAAGCACCAGACAAACTGTTAAAGTGAGTCGTGACAAAAACACATGCATGGAAGGTAATAGATTGTAGTAACTTGTAGCTGTTAACTTTAACCAAAATATAGCTGCATTCAGAAGTAACTACAACAGAAAAAACAAGTACAGTTTCTTTAATCCCATTATTTTTCTCTTTCTGTTTTAGGAAATGAAAGACCACATGTCCAGTCCATCAGCCTTAGGCATGGCAGATAAGAAAAACAGACAGGTTTGTAGATCAGTATGAACAATTGACTAAGATCTTACCCATTATATGACTGTTTGGATGTAGTAAAGCAATAGGGATGAATGCTCATTTGAAATCTGAGGTTTAAGGCAACATTGTCTTGGGTACTACACCAGTATGACACTGCTGTTTAGATACTCATATTCTTCAGATTCCATTCCCAGGTGACTTCCTGTCTTCATAGGTGTAATTGTGTGGGGGGACAGGGGGACACATCCCCTCCAATATAAAAAATACATTTTGTTCCCCCAATAATTAATAGTTTAAGTATGATTATGCGGGCAGTATCAATGTGACTTTTTGTGCCTTTACTATCTCCTGTGCCAAATTTAAACTGCAGTCAGCTAACTTCTGAAATACATTTCACCTGCCTTATACTGTAATGCATGCAGAAACCTATATCACCTGAAATCCATGTCATGCATTATAGTTTTTTCTCTTGTCAAATGAGAGAGTTTAGAACGGGAAATTAGACAGACTTAGTGTTGCCTTATTTAAAGTCATCAAACAACCATAAAGGTATCAACGGGTGCTTGCAATTGAAGTTCACATATGTTTGACAAACTACAGACAAGAGAGACAGCAGCAGCTGATATCCTTAATTTCTTTGCCAATACCTCAGACTACCATTAATAGATTTGAACTGCTATTGTGAGGGAATGTCCTCTATGTTTGTTTGATGTTATTATGACATAATTGGCAGAGCTTGTTTGATCAAGAGGGACAGAGTAGGATGTGAGGGACATTAGGTTGAATGCTGAGGTGAGTGATAAATTGTAGCCTATACTTAAAGCATAACTCTCGCCAAAATGCAACCTAAGGTATTTTTTTGTTTACCCGAGTCAAACTTTCATTTAAAAGCATAATAAGGACAGAAGGACACTAGAGATTTTCCCTATTTTGGTTTCAGTCAAATCACTTTTTGAAAGGGAGTGATGAGGCACTAATACGATAGCATCAAAATCGCTATTTTAAAACACAAAGAAGCCTCGACACAACATGAAACTTTGCTCGAAGTATCACCAGGGGCTTTACACATGAACTTGAGAACATTGTTTGTGTTCACAGAGTTTACTAGAAAGAAAGGTTTTGTACAACTCACCGTAGCAGTTTGTGTTTCTGCTGGCTGCCATTTTGCCAGTCAAAAAGTTTCGATCTTCAAATTAAAAAAAGACCGTAGGTTGCGTTTTGGCGAGAGTTATGCTTTAAGCCGTAAGGCATGAGGGGGTGTGGGAAATGGCCAATCTACCACTGCTAAGAACTGTTCATAGGCAAGGGACATTGCGGGGTGCCTGGGGACAGTGCTTAGCCATGATATATTGGCAATATATCAATTAACCCTCTACATGCTTTATTGCTTTTATAAACTGGTTTCCACCATGATTCGAGCAATAAAATGGGATGTGATGTCATACCCATGGTATGGTATGGGTATCTCATTTACCACAGCTATCTGCCAATCAGCATTGAGGATTCAAACCATCAGGTGTATAGTATAGTATAGCCCTCTGGACCGGTTTATTGTAACGTGTCATGGTGCTCAGTGTTACATTTTTTCTACGGTTGGTAGATTACTGGCCTACAACCTGTTGTTTTCCATACGACAAAGCTATGCATGTGACTTAAATCTACTCAGTATGCAGATCACTGACCGTTTGTCAATCAATTCAGACTAGTCTATGTGGTTGCAGAATCATTGTAGAGAGAGTCTAACATTTGTTTGATAATCAGATGAAAACATCACGCTTGGTTCTGTACAGGCCTAATACATTTTTACACATAAAATGGCATGTCTTTAAGATTATTATAAAATAAAAAAAATGTCTGCATGTGCCAACAAAGTAGGTCCCACAACTGTCCCTGACACTGTCCCCACCAATGTGACTGACTATTTTGCCTTTGCCTGTCTCCATTGCAGTTATCTAACCATTACTACCATCCTCCAGGCCCTATTAGGAGACAGTGGACCTCAAGGCCCGATCTGGCAACCAGGACCAGACAAATACACCCGTCTGGATCAAGAGCTTCGGACGGCCAACTCCCAGTTTATTGAGGAGCAGCAAACCCAGCAGCAGGTAATGGTGCTGTGATATAAATGTAACGCGTAACGGTGCTGTGATATAAATGTAACGCGTAACGGTTCTGTGGTATTAATGTAATGCATAACGGTGCTGTGGTATAAATGTAATGGGTGGCAGTGCTGTGGAATAAATGTAACGGGTGACGGTGCTGTGGAATAAATGTAGCGGGTGACGGTGCTGTGGCATAAGTGTAGCGGGTCACTCACGGTGCTGTGGCATAAATGTAGCGGGTAACGGTGTTGTGGCATAAATGTAGCGGGTAACGGTGCTGTGGCATAAATGTAGGGGGATAACGGTGCTGTGGCATAAATGTAGGGGATAACGGTGCTGTGGCATAAATGTAGGGGGATAACGGTGCTGTGGTATAAATGTAGGGGATAACGGTGCTGTGGCATGAATGTAGGGGATAACGGTGCTGTGGCATGAATGTAGGGGATAACGGTGCTGTGGCATGAATGTAGGGGATAACGGTGCTGTGGTATAAATGTAGCTCACTCCTTGCTACAGTTGTGCTCATAAGTTTGCAAACCCTGGCAAAATGTATTTAGACTATGACTGTTCATGCAAAAAATCTGACTTTAATGTAAGGATAGTGATATGAACTCATTAATTATCACAGTTGTTTTGCTCATTTGTAAACCATACTGATAAGAGAAATCACCCAAATGGCCTTGATTGATCAAAAGATTACACACCTGAATGTTTGGCCTTGTTACACACACACAAGGTTACAGACACACACAAGGTTACACACACACAAGGTTACACACACACAAGGTTACACACACACAAGGTTACACACACACAAGGTTACAGACACACAAGGTTACAGACACACAAGGTTACAGACACACAAGGTTACAGACACACAAGGTTACAGACACACACAAGGTTACAGACACACACAAGGTTACAGACACACA
>JACXGM010005011.1:0-36361 GCA_016801145.1 Umbra pygmaea
CGGAAACTTGCAGGTAACTGAGTATTGCCCTTGGGTGGTAAAATGTTTATTTGCTGCCACAGTGAAATTCATTTATTTGCTTAAAAAAAACGTATACGCAACGCAACCTGCATTAGTTTAATCGATAACAATTGAACGTGATCGACGAAATTCTTAATGATCAATTGTCGATCGTCGATTAATCATGCCCATCCCTAGTTCCTAATAATCCTTTAGGTGAGTGTATATTACAGTAATGAATTAGACATGATGCAAAATACTTCAATACGTTGTATGTCATTTTTTGGCATTGAGTGATTCTAAAATACAACCATTTATACAGTACAAGTATATAGGCTAAACCATCTACAGATGCAGTAGCAATGCTAGTTAACCTGTGGCCAAATGCAGAAGACAGGGTTATCATCCACATCACATCTCATGTCATCAATACACCTTAGTTATATTCTGATTAATTATAGAAGCCATAATCTCATCTGAGAATACAGCCTCTTGATCTTATGGTATTTTTTACCTTTCTTAGATGGACCTGAGATATTAAAATAAGTCAAAATAAGTCTACAAAACAATTCTATAAACAGCTTTTATAGAACATACTTGTAAATAACCTTAGTCCTAAAAATGAGAGTGGCCTGTTGAATAGTAATTTCATTGCTTTATGTATTTTACCCATTTAAGATTATTTACTGTTTTGATTTAGAATTACTTTTACTTTGAAAGGACTCTGGAGTTTCTACTGTGCGCAAAAGTAGTGAAAAAACGATAAAAGTAAATCACATAGTGAAACACTTAACAAATTAGCATCCCCCAAAGAGGTACAAGGTTAGCATATGTTGTAATACTGTAATAGTAAGATCTGGTTTGTGTTTTAAATTAGTTTTGAACATAAACTGCATATAGTACTGGACGTAACATGTGACGTCACCCATTGGTTTGTGAAGCTCTGATTTGAGTCGTCGAGTTTGCTGTTACGGGCGCTGCCATCATGGTTGCAGAAGTGAAGATTTTAGACAAGAGGCGGTATCTAACTGTGACGTTAGCTGATAGTGGGCGACGCTACTCACGCTCTACGTTACGTTACACACTTTCACTGGCACAATCAATGTCAATCACATCATAGCCACTCCCTAAAACACCCCCTGCTTTATTGCCAATTTTAAAATCAATGAGACCATAATTAAAAAAATGAACATCATTCTGTATTGCAGAAGACTTCAAACTAGCGATTGAGACCATAAACTCATTACCTCAGTAAACATTTTTATAATAAGTCAATTGGGAAGTGTCTGACTTTCTTATCAACTTCTACAGAAACAGACCTACAGAAGGCTACAACTAGTGTCGCGAGCCCCACACACAAGAATAAATAGTTACGGCGCTCCCATCACGTCACACTGGCGTGCGTCAGGTTGGGAAAATGTAGTATACCACAGGGTTAACGGCCCCCTGTTATGACCAAATAACTCAATTTTTGTTTCATCAGCCCACAGCACCTTCTTCCAAAATAAAGCTGTCTTGTCCAAATGTGCATTTGCATACCTCAAGCGACTGTTTGTGGCATGTGTGCAGAAAAGGCTTCTTTCGCATCACTCTCCCGTACAGCTTCTTCTTGTGCAAAGTGCGCTGAATTGTTGAATGATGCAGTGACACCATCTTCAGCAAGATGATGTTGTAGGTCTTTGGAGGTGGTCTATGGGCTGTTTTTGACCATTCCCACCATCCTTCACCTTTGCCTCTCCAATATTTTACTTGGCCTGCCAGTTCTGGCCTTAAAAAGAACTGTGCCTGTGGTCTTCCATTTCCTCATTATGTTCCTCCCAGTGGACACTGACAGCTTAAATCTCTGAGATAGCTTTTTGTAGCCTTCCGCTAAACAATAATGTTGAACAATCTTTGTTTTCAGGTCATTTGAGAGTTGTTTTGAGACCCCCATGTTGCCACTCTTCAGAGAGTGAAAGAGAACAAAAACTTGCAATTGGCCACCTTAAATACCTTTTCTCATGATTGGATGCACCTGTCTATGAAGTTCAAGGCTTAATGAGCTCACCAAACCAATTGTCTGTTCCAATTAATCAGTGCTAGCTAGTTACAGGTATTCAAGTCAGCAAAATGACAAGGGTGCCCAAAATAATGCACCTGTCTAATTTTGTTTTGATGCATATTGCACATTTTCTGTTAATCCAATAACCCTCATTTCACTACCGAAATATGACTGTGTCCTTCAGTTATTTGATAGATCAAAATGAAATTGCTGATTCAAAACACCCAATTATTTTAAAATGAAAATCATGGAAGTCGTCAGGGGTGCCTAAACTTTTACATACAATTGTAGATAGACACCTGACTGAAATATCAGCAACTATTTTCTTTACCGTTTTGAAAACTTATTTTCCTACAGTCTGCTTTGTTTTGGATCAGTCTTTATATTTTTAAAACAGATGCAGGAGTTAGCTAATAAAAGTAGGTAATACAGACGTTATTAAAAAGTTATTTTGCCTGCAACTTTTCTGCTGCGTCTTTGCCGTTGCGCACACTCAGGAGAACAGACTTGTGAACGCGCTGTTGGTACATTTATCACGTGCAGGGAGTAACATTTGTGGTTCCACAAGTTGGCAAAGAGTTAGGTGCGATTAGAATTTAGATAAACTTTATTAACGTTTTCAGTGTTGAAAAACACAGGGAACCAAATATTAGCTGGGTAAACGATAATTATCTTGATGACACCCCTGGTCTGGTGACCAATTCGATTTCGAGGGCTTGTTTGGTGTGGGCTGCTGGGGCGTGCCATCCAAGTTAGCAGCTTGTGTGTGTGATCTGAGAATGAGAGGTAGGTCAGGGGCTCAAAGAGTGAGCTGCACTACCTCACATCTGTAGGCAGGTGTCCTGATCCGAACTACAACAAGTAAAGCGATTATAAAATAGATTTTCCCGAGCCACCTTAACCGCCCGACAAATAGCGGCCAACCGGGAATTCTCCCGGTTCTCCTGATTACTCGCCCTGGCCATTGCTAAAGTTGTTCTCACAAATAGCTTTGCCAAAGCTATACTCTAAATGGAACAATATTTTCACACTTCAACAACCACAGATGTGGTAAAGGCACACCACAAACCCATATATAGGGCCCTATGATTTCCGCATTGCAGAGTATGCAGATAGGATCATGGAATCCAGGCATTAACACGAAATACAAAAAAAGAAAAAAATATGTCAAGATTTTTCTATATTCTGGGGGTCTGCGTGGCATAGTGGGCTAAGTAATCTCATAATAAATAATGAATAAATAAATGTGTTTGGAGCATAAGTCAGGGTTAGTGGGAAATTGAACAATACCAATTGGGAGGGGAGAAAGTGGAGGGATTTTTCTATTACTCCAAATATAGTCCTGTAATATTTCGTATATGCAATGTGTGTTTGTCTACCGAACCTGGCCAACCTGCGCCTGAATCATATCATTCAAATGTAATATGCTTAATCGGCAGGCTTGGGCGACGTGTTTGGATAAACCATGTGGGCACTCCTCATCATCCAACAGATCTGTACAAGGCAGGATTACAGAGGGCATCGGGAAAGAAGGAAACTCTCAAAAAAGTATGTGCTTGATAGTAGGGCTGGGCGATAATTCAATATTTATCGTTATCGAGTTTGTGAAAATAATATCGAGAAGAATATCCCATATCGACTTATCGCAATAACAGCTGTTTTTCTTCTGAAACAAAGAAACATCCAACAAATGAGGAGTATTTCATATTGCTTGTAGTTAAGTTGTACCATAAAATTCTAAACAGAAATATAACAAGGTCAATATTGTTTTTATTTGTTTATACAGCAGACTATACACTTTGATGTAATCAAGTCACAGCAGGTCCTATATATATTTAAATATATCGTCAGGCATATCGTATCTGAAAAATATCTGTTTTATATCGTGATATCAATGCTTTTTTCCATTTCACTCACATTTGAATGCATATGGCTATGTCTAGGCTACTATTTAAAGAGGAACTAATTTGACAGTGTCACTCATCAGGCAGCTCTCTCACTTAGGGAGAGCAGGGTTGCGCTATAGTACGATTGCTATGGCAATATTATTTTATATTATATTATAAATATAGATATTTATCATTGTTCTACTTTATGTCAAATTCTGAGAAAATGTTACTTAGTCTGTCTACGCGTTTACTTTGATATTGGCTAGAAACCTCTGTTACGCTGTAATAAAAGTCGGTGTCTTGCCTGGTAATTCTATTTTAAAGCAAGAATGTCCTACTAACGTCACAAATACCTATGCACATTTTGTGAAACAGCCTTTCGTATGCGTTTTCTAAAATATTTACTTTGATCAAATTGAAAATAAATGTAGCCTATCTGTCAGTGCATGTGCAGACTGTATTCAGCAGTATTTTCAATATAGGTTTGGGCTTCCAAATGCAACTTTGTCCAAATAGTTGTTCGGTTGTTGCAGATGGGTGAAAGCAATAATTGAGCCAACAATATCTACCTGGGCAGTGGTTCCTAATCATGGGTACTATGACTCTTGGAGGTACAGTAACATAAAATTGTTGAGAACCACTGGCCTAGGGTGATTATATGGTGTGAGGTAAACATTGGAATCAAGTAATTTAGACAATCGATTTGGCCCTAGTTTATGAAGCTGGCATTTAGTTAGGCCTCACTCCATATATTAGCAGTAGTGTGCGAACTTATTGCCATATGAGGAGCACTCAACAAATAATGAAATGCAAATAATGTATCTGTGTACAGTTGTGCACAAAAGTTTGCATACCCCTGAATAATTGGTAATATATGTACCATTTTTAAAGAAAACATAAGTGAGCATGCAAAACTATTTGTTGGGATTCATATTCAACTGTAGGTCATAACAGAATGGCACAATCATAAAACAAAACATGGCAACAAAGAAAATAATGAAATTACTCCTGTTCAAAATTCTGCATACCCTCAGTTCTCAATATGGTTAGCAGCAATGACAGCGTACAGTCATTTGTGATAGTTGTCTATGAGGCCCTGAATTGTTGCAGGTGGTATAGCTGTCCATTCGTCTTGGCAAAATGCCTTCAGGTCATGCAAAGTCTTTGGTTGTCTTGCATTAACCGCAGGTTTGAGATCTCCCCAGAGTGGCTCGATGATATTAAGGTCATTAGAACGGGATTGCCACTCCTTCACCTTTTTCTGCTGTGACCACTGGAGGGTCAACTTGGCCTTGTGCGTACGGTCATTGTCCTGCTGGAAAGTCCAAGAGCGACCAATGCTCAGCTTTCGTGCAGAAAAATGCAAATTGTCTGCCAGTATTATACATGTGGTATTCATTTTGCCATCAATTTTCACAAGGTTCCCTGTGCATTTAGAGCTCACACACCCCCAAAACATCAGTGAGCCACCACCATGCTTCACAGTGTGGATGCTATTCATGGATTTCTTTTATGGATGTGACCATAAAGCTCCGATTTGGTCTTGTCACTACAAATTACAGTGTGCCAGAAGCAGTGTGTCTTGTCAAGTTGTTATCGGGCATATTGTTACAGGCATTTGCAAGGCTTTGTATATCCATTTTTAACTTTATGCAGTTCCAGGACCTTAATACGCAGGTCTTTTGACAGTTCTTTTCTGCTCTCAATGGCTCAGTATCTAGCCTGCTCAGTGCATCCATGTGAGATCTAACAAACTCATTAACTGTTTATACACAGACACTAATTGCAATTTAAAATGCCACAGGTGTGGGAAATTAACCTTTAATTTAACCTGTTTGTGTCACCTTGTGACCAAACTTTCAGGGGTATGTAAACTTGATCAGGGTCATTTATGTGATTTCTGCTATCATTATGCTATCATTACAACTATGTCATTAATGGCTTTATATGAGCACTATTCTTACATAAGTCAGATTTTTTGCATGACCAGTCATATTGTCAAAATCAATGCCAAAATGTCACAATTACTGAGGTCAGGGTTCATAACCAACTGGGATAGGAAAAAAATGGGGGGGTACACTGTCAAATATATTTTGAAAATCCTAATTTTGCTGTTTGAATAATGATAAAATACAAATGTATGTTTATTACAGAATTGTCATATATCAACGAATGAAGCATCAAAGAACAACAGATTACCTATTTCAGTACATTTACTTGAGAAAATGTAACTAAAAACAAAAGTAAAGTGGATTTTTGTAGCGCTGTAAACAATCTAGAGTTGACTCATTCACATGCTGAATAACCTCTATTTGACTTCAAGGTCTGATAATATCTGTCATGTTTACTTTAAAGAGGAAGTCTTTAATCATGTCCAGGTAGGTCAACATTTGCATTTGGCTGTTGTGAAATTTATTACTGACAGCTGAACAAGTGAATTCTGTTTGTATTTTCATTAAAAGTAACATATATAACAAATATGCAGTACATTACAGAAAACATTTTTCTCCTTCACACCCCTTTTGAGCTGGTGAATGTTGCTCAATGGGAGCAGCTAGAATTGTGGTTTAATGACTAGTGACTTCTGTTGGCTGGTTCTTTTAACTTCACCTCAAATTTTGACATCTTTGAATGTTTGAACGTATGGATGCTCTAGTTCACAGTTCCATGTTCACAGTTTATTGTTGATGGAAAAACAAAGGTTGTGTGTCCATATGTGTGAGTGCGCTGCGTGCGTGCGTGCGTGCGTGTGTGTGGTGGACCTCCAACAGGTTATTAATGAGCTACTAGTAGATCACAGGCCATTTGTGAGTACTGTACCTCACAAAACAATGTTGAATGTGAATGAATGCCATCTTCAATTGTTCCAACTCAAACTCTCACAGAAGTCTGATGAGGATCAACAGCTCAGGCTCCCAGTTACAAACAAAACAAATCAAAGCAAAGTTGACATTGACCTAATCTCTTGTGGGCGGTTTTGTAGTATGTATTATGTAGTGTTTTATATAGTATCGGACAACATTAGCTCACATACTTTAAATGATGATATGAATTGTTCCTGTTTTTGTTATTATTTGGTTGAATCATGATATGGCAATGTTGATGCTTAAACATAGAGATGGAACACAACCAATAAGAAATATTGTGTCAATATTAGTTTAGGTTTTGAATTTCTTTATCAAGGAATGCCAGATATAGTGAGTAAGTAAGGATACAGATTTAAAGCAAATGACTAAATTATGCAAGATTTACTTCTATATTTCAGATTATTAGATTAGATATATTTCAGAGATTAACATTTATTTAACAAATGTTTTTATTTTTCAACATTTTGCCCGTTAGCGTGTTTAATCAATCAACTGCAAATTATGATAACCACTTCCTGTGTGTTGATACACCAGCTACAGCAGCAGTAGGCTACAGCTTTTGAATGACAAATATATTCCTCTTTTACTAGAAGTGAAATTAAAGTGTCAGACTCAATATTTTCAAATTCAGGTGTATTGACAAATATTGTTATATATGTTAGGGCTGCACAATTAATCAAATTTTGATGAAATTCTGGCTTCTCACGATCATATTTTTTTATATATTTGCATGATCGAGCGATATTAAAATCCTCCAAAAACTGCTGACACTCTAGAGCGTCAAGCGCAATTATCTCGCGAACCGTAGATGCTAGCAAATAAATCTTGGTACCATTGAAGGGAAAAGACCTGACGAGAAGAATGAGTGGTAGATCATCAGCTATGGCGTTGCAAAAGTTTTTTTTTTTTTACTAAACACATTACAGACAGGAAGTAAGAAGTGAAAATGACAAAAAATAACAACTCTGCAATGATGTAGGACATCATCCTGCACAAACAACACCAACAATTTCTGGAAGCGAAAAATGAATGGGATTTCAAAAATGTATAGAAATATTGTGAGAAATGGGTGCAGCATTTTGATGTTGACTTGTTTGTATGACCCCCAAACATTGCACACTGGTCCAGGAGCCCTGATGGCTTGACAATATGCACTGAAAAGCCTTATTCATCATGGTTTACATGCATTTACAGATATAAAACAACAAAACATATGTTCTTCCATTTTTATTTTTTATTCTTTAAGGAGTTGCACTGAATTTTGGTGAATAAGAGGAACCATTCTATTTAGATGCACATATTTATTTGGAATGTAGCACAAAATGTATGTGAAAGCAGTTATAATTAGCCTATGTGACAATAAAATTAGTTTTGGTTAAAATCAACAAATAATCGGGATAATTAATCATGATCTCAATATTGATCAAAATAATTGTGATTATCATTTTGGCCATAATCGTGCAGCCTTATCCTCTGTTTTAAGCATGCCAATTATATTTACTTATCGTGGCTTGTGCTGTTATTTTGGTTCTGTAGTTAGCAGTTTCTTCTGGTGTTTAAGAGTTTGTGGATGTTTTTGTGCCATCCCAAGAAGATCACTTCAGGATACATTTTTTTGTTTGTAGCTTGTGCTTGTGTTGCACATTGAGAAGAACTACAAGTCAACACATCTTTACTTTACTTTTTACATTGCGGGCACATGTTGGTGTGCCAACCTAAAACGATAGCCTTGCAGTGTCATCTGAAACCACATGTATTGAAACGCTCCATAGATATCAGCCTGGCACTACCAAATATGCTTACAGTTGGGCCTACATTATGCAATATTTCAATACCTGAAGATCCACACACACTGGTTCTGTGACAACAAAATCTATATTCTGCCATGACCATCTCAGTCGCCGGACCTCAATCCAATCTCAATACAAAATCCCTCAATGTGTTCCTCAACCTTGTCTTGTCAAACAATACAGGAAGATACTACATGCTACCCTGGAAATCCAGAGTTCTCACGAGAGCACAATTTGAATTTGCTCAGCAAGTTACTCTGTCACTGAATAATTCTGCTCATTAACTATGCTCTTGTAGCCGAGCTGAACCAATCACATCAGTGTATCTGATATAGGTGTGCCAGAGGTGTGTTAAACAGATGACGACAGCGCTGTGACCTCGAAGTCATTAGTAATCATTGTAAGATCGCTATGGATGAACACCAGTTGTTTAAAACGGCTTCGGCCACTACAATGAACGAGTTAGACTTGGCTTTTTGTCTAAAAGAGGAAAAGAAGACGGCGCTCAAATCGTTCCTTTTTTAAAAAGGACGTTTTTGCTGTTTTGCCTAATACGGCAAGAGTTTTATCTACCAGTTAGCTCCGCCATAGGTACTTAGCGAAAAACCACTGGTGATTGGTCGTAGTGTTACAATTGTGTACAGTGAGATTTTCAAATGCATGCTTGGTGCCGCCCCTCGAGTTGGATCAATTTCATTACTCGAAGCCAGGCCCTTATCCTCCGGATTTGGGTCTGGATTTTTCCAGGCTAACTACATGCTGTTATCCTTTTCAAAGGTGGTTGCACTAAATAAGGAGTGGCAGTAATTATGAAACCTTGATTTTGGTGAAATGTATTTTGTGTTGGTTTGTGTCAGAATTATTGTATGAGTTTGATTGGTTCCATTGCAACATTACTATAAGTACATTGTTTCTCACATGTTGATAGTTTGAGTTTATGTCTAATTATATTGTTTATTATGTATTTAACGTATTGTTTGTGCTTTGTCAGTCAGGGGTGTCAGTAATTTTGTATCCAACTGTGTCTATTTGAGCCCCATATCATCAAAACCCCTTGCTTTGAAAGCTTGGAATTGAATGGCTAACTCATGTGTACATTCTGGCTTGGGCGGGTTAAATATTTATTCACCTGCTACAGTGGCAGGTAGTCACAGAGCTGTATACAGTGCAGGTTTTTCACTCACTTTTTTCAGACACAAATTCTACGTCAAGTGTGAGTATTGGCAATTTGTGACTGTTGAAGTGCAAGACCTGAATAACACAATGTCATGAAATCTCTTTCCAGTGTATTTACATTGTTTTGTTTAATACTGAAATTAGATTGTTTTGTAATTTTACTGTATTCTTGATTTAATGATAAAGATGTTTTTATTATTTAAGGGAAATTTGACTTGGAACAATTAATCCCATATTTTGCCGTTACGAGCACTGTTAAAGAAGCTGTTAAAAAAAGGTGCAAGACCACCAAAATACATATTTTTTCAGTCTTAAACTGTTAGTATCATGGTACAGGTCTGTAGATTGTTGTCAAGAATTGTGTATTCAAAACGTAATTTTGTTTCGATTAAGAATACAACTTTGCATTTACATTTTTGTCATTTAGCAGATTCTTTTATCTAGAGTGACTAACAGTAAGTACAGGTACACCCCCCCTGGAGCAACTTAAGGTTAATTGCCTTGCCCAAGGACACAACAACATTTGGCACACATGAGAATTGAACCAGCAACCTTCTGACTACAAGTCTGACTCCTTAACCACTAACGCTCACCTTTAACTACTGGGGGTTCCCTCAGTAGCCTGGCTTAGTTGTTAGAAATGGCAAATGGTCAAATGTATTTGTGGAAGTATTCAGATTCTGATCGTTTGTAATCAGTGTTGGGGATAGTTACTTTAAAAGTAAAAAGTTACTTTACATAGTTACTACTACAATATAGTAACTAAGTTACTCTTTATTGAAAGTAACCAATTAAACTACCGGTACTTGAAGTTACTTGCTTAAAATGCTTTTTACATATGCTTTTTGGTGTCTAGATTTCCTGTAGTATCATACAATACTCAGTGGAAAAAAATATACATGTATTATCCTTCTCAAGTATTGAACATATTTCATTGAAATTTAATGGTAAGTTGAATAAGATATAATTATTTTTTACAGCAACAACCTGAGAGCAATTGGGGTTAACAGTCTTGCTCATAGACAGAATGGCAGGCTTCACTTTGGCAGTCGGGGGGATTTGGACCAGGGTCCAATCAGACTCCAATCAGATGCCCTAACCACTAGGTCATCTTGCCACCCCTAGATTGTAGGGCTGCTCGATTATGGAAAAAATCATTATCACAATTATTTTAGTGAATATTGAAATCACGATTATTTAAATCGATTACTCATTGATTTTGGAAATTAGCATTTGTTGATTTAGAAAAATAGTGAAAATATTCTGACGTCAGGAGCGGGTGCATTTTTATTTACTTTGTTGAGGGTGACCAGCACCAGGGGCATCGGACTGGAAGTGTAAAACCAATACTGATTACCAGGGCCCAAGGGGAGAGAGGGCTATTTAAAAGTCTGGAATATATTGTGGTTGAGGAACATAGGGGCCCATCAGGACTGCCAATGCATAGGGCCCAGGATCTTGTGCTACACCGCTGACCAGCACACATAGTTTGTTTGAATGTTTGGATTTGATTAGACAGCAATGTCTTTCAATTATATTAGCAAATACGTTATTTATATTTATTATATTAAATAAATTAACACTTCTAAATGTATCTTATTTTCTATTTTGCCTGCAGGTTTTTTATGTGCGCACGATCACTGTGCTTAATGGATTCTGCTGTAGAATCGCAAACAGCAGTTCATCAAACTACTGAATAGAAGTAACACAAAGCCTGGCTCTTCAGTCGGTAGAATAACTGTTCAAAAATAATACATGGCTCTACACTACACCTGTGCTAATGAAAACAAGAACGAGAATGTAAATGCTCAATTTCGTTGCTTCGGTACTGAAATGCGCAATCTTGAAAAATGTTTCAGTAAACAACGCTACAAGTACACAAATAAAATATCCTAAACAAGACTCAAATAGGCAAAGCTGATAAGCTAACTAACAAACAAACTACCTGCGTTGCTGTGAGGTAAACTCATGAAGCTGCTGCTATCACCTTGCTGTAATATATAAAATACTGTAGACCATAGATCAATCCTCAGCCTATGTCGCATTTCTCATATAAAGCACGCAGAGAAACTCTGGTAATGTGGTGGTGAGATGGCAAATTATAACACTTGACGAAAGAATACAACAACATCCTAGAGCGGTCATTCTCAAGTGTGCTAATGGGGCACACATCTTTGGCTAAAGGTATGCAATGGCATGTGTTATTTTTTTGTGCCTGCACGCACAATGGATATGGAGTTACACTGTAAAATGCGTCTTTAATAGACGACTGAGTGAGTTTCGCTTTCGGTTTCAGAAGGGACAAAAGTGCGCTTGTGAGTGTCATTCAAACACAAGACAATAATAAGAGTTCTTAGAAAATGCCATGTACATAATATGCCATGCACATGTTACCTGGCACATCTTATGCATGTAAAAAGCAAGTGAAGTGGGTTCTCATCTGTTAATGCACATTGCATGTTTTCTCTGATATTATGCACTTTTTCAACATGTGGTTATTGGAATAACAGGTGCAAATATTACCTGACAATGACATGTACCTCCTCTTGTTGTACACTCTAAAAACAAAAGGTTCTATATAGCACTAAAAGTGGTTCATGGCTTGTAATCATAGGGGAACCACTTTAAGTGCTATATAGCACATATATTTAAAAATGGTTCCAAGTAGAACCATAAGAGGTGCCATATAGCACCTTAAGCACCTCATAGAACCGCTGAAGAACCGCTGGAGAAGGAGTGGTGCTATTTAGCACCTTGACGATTTAAAGAACCTGGTAAGCCCAATTTGGTTCTTCAGCGGTTCTTTGGGGTGGTTAAAGTGTTATATTGAACCACTTATGGTTCTACATAGCACCATTTTTAAAGATAGGTGCTATAAAGCACTTAAAGTGGTTCCCCTATGATTAGAAGCCATGAACCACTTTTAGTGCTATTTAGAACCTTTTGTTTTTAGAGTGTAGACGCCATAATAGGAAAAACTCACTTTGTGTGAGACTAATGAGGACAGGCTTTCCATTTTCTTCCCACTCAAAAGGCATTTGCACATTTATGTTTCCTCCCTGCTTTTTCGATAGGTTTGAAATAACAATTCAAATATTTACAGCTGTTAAAATGTTGGCTACACTCTAAAAACAAAAGGTTCTAAATAGCACTAAAAGTGGTTCATGGCTTGTAATCATAGGGGAACCACTTTAAGTGCTATATAGCACATATCTTTAAAAATGATGCCATGTAGAACAATAAGGGGTGCCATATAGCACCTTAAGCACCTTATAGAACTGCTGGAGAACTGCTGGAGAAGTAGTGGTGCTATATAGCACCGTAACTATTTAAAGAACCTGTTAAGCCCAGTTTGGTTCTTCAGCAGTTCTTCAGCGGTTCTTTGGGGTGGTTAAGGTGTTATATTGAACCTCTTATGGTTCTACATGGCACCATTTTTAAAGATAGGTGCTATATAACACTTAAAGTGGTTCCCCTATGATTACAAGCCATGAACCGCTTTTAGTGCTATTTAGAACCTTTTGTTTTTAGAGTGTATGTTCCTGTAAGTTTTTACAGAGATCCAGGGTTGAGAGGGTGGAAGATGGGGGGGGGGTCGTCTCTTGCAGAGCCGTATATATAGAGAGAGTGGCCAACTCAAATTATGGGCGCCATATTGGAGACCAACGTCAGATGACTCTACAGTGTAACCCTATGGGGCGAATATGCTATCTTGAAATAAATAGCTTATTTTCACTATAAACAGGCACATACATGTTATTATCAACGTTTGTCAATATGTAAAAGGCCCTTATGGAAATATTCCAGTGCATATTTACCTTCTATATCGTAAATGGCCCTCTAAAAATGCTCATTGTAGTGAGTGACCATGTTGCCTAATATGTCTCTGAGCAGTGTTTACCTTTTTCTCTTCAGTCTCCCGAGTCTTGACGTAACCTTTCGTAGTTCATCTATCGCCAAGGACAGGTTAAACTTACTCAATGGTGAAAATTGTAATTGTAACTAGTGCTGCAATTTAATGTACTGCATTGTTAGGCTATTATTATTATTATTATTAACAGACATCGATAAACCCTTCCCATATTGTAGCCTAAAAAACACATTCATTTCACATACAGCTCCCTCACTTTTTGCCTTTCTGGTTCACGGGGGAACTTGTAATTTTTTTCCCTGCTTCCCTGTCTTTCATTGCAGCCAAACGCACCACGGTTGTGCATTTTTTCAGTGATTTTATGCAATTTTTTATGCAATTATTTTTGTGGGAGGGTGACATTGTGCTATTTTACTGGCGGTATAAATGACTCTTGCGCCCAACGCAAATCTAAAATGGGTAGGTCTGAAGTAGCTTCATTAGTCATAGGTGTGGTGTTGGGCGTAACGTGCAATAAACCAATCGGAGCATCATCTCACTTTCCCTTTAAGAGCAGGAGCGATTGTTCCATGGCGGATTGCTATTATAACGGCAGATTATTTTTCTTTTTACCAAATGTTAATAAAGAAATGTCACAAGACATATTTTCCGATGTTTTGGACTCACTCTCACTGAATCACGAGGTTATGAATGCATGGTAATATTTTTGCAATGTAGTCTAACATTAGACTGAGATTACTTTGCTTACCTCAGTCTTCTGTCAAATAAGCTCTCCTCTCCCGTTCTGCATTTCTGGGCATTTGGGTTGTGGCAACGGCACATGCATTTCAACATCACGTCTCCTTAAGTCCTCTAATATTTCCTAATTAATGTCATCAACACATCCATGATTCATGGAATTGTTGTGTAAAACACAACAAGCCACAAAGAATCCTGCGACTTGAGTAGTGTAGGCTACCTGTTCTATCCAAACACCTGACGTGCATTTTCAGTGTGCCGAATGTTCGTTCGATTAGGCTACACTGCGTGTTTGTGTGCATGTGTTTTCGATTAAACAGCATTTCACGCACTTGCTGGCATCATAAATTGTGTCATCATTAACCATGTCTTTAACGGATAGCCGTTGTCCCCTTCACAGCCACCCATCCAAGAGGGGATTCCTCATGGCAAAGTTGCCAAATTGAGTCATGGCTTGAGCCAGAGCTAATTCGCAAAGACGGGTGATTTTACTATTATCATTGCAAATGACGTATGTTGATTGAATGGGTTCCCTTGAGGTTGATGTATATCTGTGCGAATAGTCCATTCAGAATAATTTGGGTAAATGTGTACAATAGATGTATATCTATTTTTTTCTCATCTTCGGACACCACAATGATTTCCCTCGTGTGGTAATATTTTTCCTTCTAATTATCTAATGCAATAATTATAAACTGCTGCATTTGTGTAGATGAGAGGAGCAAAGTGTATGCGCATTGTGCACACTCTACATTATGGTTAAGCATGCACCCTTAAAATAGCATATGAATAACACGCCACTGACTTTTAACCAGGTTTTTCTTGGTCAGTGGCGGAATTGTTTTCAGGAACTGCAAGATAGCACCAGGGAACGTTTGCGCCAGAACACGCCTCTTCTTTTCGCTAAACCGCCCAACGAACGCAAGTTCATTCCCTAATTTAGGGATGCGCGTCTGTGGAAGGAAAAGTCCCATATGCGTCAGGTGCAAGATAGGAATGATACATGCGTTTGTGTAAAAAGTCAATTGCACTGGGTGTAAGATAGGGCCCATAGTCTTGCATGCCAATTGACGATGTGAAGACAGAACTTGAGCAAACCTGGCCATGTTGATATCATGATTGAAATTCATTCACATTGGTCAGTATTAGGCCTGCACGATAAATCGTAATAAAATCGCAATCTCGATTCAACACTGTTCACGATTTAATGTTGAAATGACTTTGATTCTCATAAACTAGTTGTTTTTGTACAGACATGTTCAAGGAGTTCAGATAGAGCCTGTATCAGGGCCATATTTAGTCAATGTGTTATGTCACTATTTTTGGTAACCTACTGTATTTAAATGGCCAGTATCTACCTTATTTTAGTTTTTATTCATTGAAGCCTCTATGTTTACAGGCTTGTGATGATGTGCAATGTGCTATAGGTGTAAAGAAAATCCATGTTTGGTACTGCCAATTTGTTTTTGTCATTTTTCATGTGTGCAATAAACATTACACTTTGTGAGAAAACAATTGTGGCAGAGAATCGTGATATCAATTGTATGCTAAAAAATCGTGTCAGTATGACATTATTGTTGGAATCTGATGTAATGTCTAAGATGGTCTTGATGTTGAGGCTGGGAATAACTGTGATCCTAGATTTTTACCCAGGGAAACTTCACCTGAACAATTAGAACAAACCGATGTGAAAAAGGTCTGCAGGTCATTTTCTCAAATATCTTTTCTTTTTTTTCATAGCCTGCATTGGAACTAAGACCAAAGGTATGATATCTGTCTGACTTCTGAAGACTTGCATTAGCTCCCCAGCAAATGCCCAGGCTTCAGCTCATCAGGCAAACATGGTTGTGTTTGAATCCTTGGATGGCTACATATTTGTCATGTGATTATCTTTGTGTGTGTGTTTGTGTAGGAGCCCAACAGTGGACACCCCACCCTGATTACCCTGAAGGTAGACCCAGATGGATTCTTTGTGTATTGGACGGGTGGGGCCAACATGGTGAGTGTACACCTTTAATCCTCTACTACCGGTAAATATTATCTATCTCTATCAATTGCTCTATTCAATTACTCTGCTGCTAGTTAATTGACATATGCCACTTGGAAATGGTTCATGTTAACCTTTAAGGGTGATGTCCTCTTTTTACTCTCTCTCTTAAACACACACACACTCTCTGTCCATTCCTTATTCTGTTGTCCTTCTTTCCTCGTCTCATTAGTGCAGACATCTGGTATGTGGCACAAATTGTCCTGTATTTCCCATGTAGTAACCTACATTTCAACAGTGCCCTGTGCTAAAGTAGTGTACTATATAGGCTCTAGAATGCTGCTTGGGAATCCACACTTATTCACTTGGTCATGAACAAGGGCCCGTTGGATTGAATCAAATTTCAGGCCCCAAATTAAATCAACTCTTCCTTCATCCACCTCTCCTGCTATCAATCTGTCCTACTATTTTTTTTCTTTGTTGCCCCTCTGTCTCTCTCTCTATATTTGCCTGTTGTAACCTATTCCATTTTTCTTTGCCCTTTTCATGTTTTTAGTTTTTCTTTCCATCTCGCTTGCTGTCTGTATTGGTTTTCACAGGTTTTCTAACATTTCTTTTGGTTGTATATTTACTTGAAAGGTATGTATGGAATGGCCTGTTAAATACTCTGAAGTTGTGTGTGTGTGTGTGTGTGTGTGTGTGTGTGTGTGTGTGTGTGTGTGTGTGTGTGTGTGTGTGTGGTTGTGTGCATGATCTCCAGTTGTGTGTGTATTCTCTAGTAGGACATTAGAGTAGGCCAGCCCTAGCCCCAGGGCTGTCGTTGACCTTGTTTAGTGATGGGGGTAGAATGCCCCAGGGATGGACAAATGAAGCCTGCTTCCTAAACAGCTCACTGTTCCTGGGTTAGTGCACTCCTTTTGATAAGGGCCATATGTACATTTAGGTGCCTCAAATGTTCCCCTGTTCCCCTATGTACTGCATTCAAAATGAAATTGAAATGAAGTGCACCTTACAGGGAATAGGATTCTATTTGGGATGAAGTCTAGTAGGATCTATGAAGATGGATCACCGACGCCACATGTGGAATCTGCTATTATTGCAATTAATGAATTAATCTGTGATTATAGTGTTCTAGGTATAACTGCTGCCTCCATTAATAGTCACCTTTTAGTCGCCTTCAAAGCATTTCCATTGCTACGAAACAGCTGGACTCAACTACACGGCTCACCTTTTCAGCTTTCTATTGGGCAAATTTACCTGGTACCACATAGTTTTTGTTAGTTGCTCCGTCTGCCATAATTGCAGAGCCCTGGTCTGAGTATGCAAGTTAATGAAATATGGCTGTGTCCGAAATCTTGTGTAAGCACGTTAACTGTGCCACATTTTCCAGATCTAACAGTCCTGCTATCATTTTAGCTTGTAAAGTTTTGTCGTATATTATATAGGTTTATACAAACCTGTCGCCTTTGGACATGCTTTGACATTGTGAAAACTGATGCGGTTTAAACTGGTGTGGAGTAGGGGTCGACCGATTTATCGGTGGGCAGATTAATCGGCCGATCTTTTGACATTTTTTACATAATCGGCATCGGCCAATATCAAGCCGATTTATAAGCAGGCGCATGCGGGCAGCCTGGTCGCCAGGCCCTGGTGTTGTTGTGGAACACGTGTACGATGCACGCTGCTCCTAGAGTCAATTACCAGAGTAAGCAGACCTCATGCAGTGACCAAGGAAGGAGCTGTTCATCTGAGAAAACAGTAAGGATTAAATTCTTATAAATCCTATTTAATGAAAAAACGTATGACATGTTACTGCCAACTTCGAGAAAAAAAATGAATTGGCAACATGACTTTCGGCTACTTTGGATATTCATAGCTGTCATGTCACAATAATTAAGCTAGAATTTTGCAATCACAGACAGTGGATCTGAGACTTTTATTATTTGTTCCGTTTGTTTGTCTATATTTGAGAGGGTTGTCAACTCAATGCAGAGAAAGAAGTTGTAGTTAAAAGAGACCACCGCACCATAGGCTAGTGAAGGACTAGCTTTGCTTTGCTAGCATCTTTGCTAGGGTTGGTACCAGTCTATGGTTGGTACAGAGTAGACCCGCTGTTAATATGGCACCTGTGCTTTAACTACCCATATCTACCGGACCGAATAGCAACGCGGATTTCTGTGCCTCATTTCGGCGCCACTGATATGCCTGCGTTGCTCTCTGATGCCCCGAAAACGAATGTTAGAATAACAGAAACATCACAGCATATGACGCTAGTTAACATTACACAAACATTACAGGGGATAAATTAAAATCAGTCGCATATAATCACTTGTTAGCTTCACATGGTTAATATTAGTCTACAATAGTGGGTTCAGTGCTTTCATTCCTTCATAACCCATTTTTTTATAAGCCAAAACTTCTATCCGTTCAGTTTTCCTCAAGGTTTTTAGGGAAAAATGCACAAGGGTTAACTAGCTATATTGCGTTGCATATGATGAATAAGGGGGATTTATAATTAATAATCAGATCAGCCAACAGTAGATCAAAATTGGGTACTGGTACCAAACGAGTGCTGATTTAATATGTCCATTCAACAATGCACAGTCATTGTTGCGCACTTTTGCGCACATAAAACGTGTCAAAATACGATGCCTATTCAAAACGATACACAGATGACAGTGTTTTTTACTTCCACATTTAATCAAAGGGCATTGATGTTAGCAGGGAATATACGTCGCTAGTGTTCTCAAACGTCGTTTTCAAAGTAGCCTATTTCTGATATTTAGTCAGATGGTGGCGAAAAGAGAGAAGAACATTTGGCTATTCCAACTCATTGCACAATAGAATAATTCTGTAGTTAAAGATGAAATCCCATTTTTCTCAGTTAATGCTTTTGTTATTTATATTCTTTGTCATATTTGTGTATTGATTTTGAAACCAGATATATTTATCAAGTGCTTCTGGAAATTATGTCATATCTGTACTCCCGTTGTGCACCACCAAATATTATTGGTTAATAAAAGGACAACTATCAAAATGCACAAATTAAAAAGGCAAAAGCCAAGGGTTTGTTTTACAAAACAGATTTAATAGGCAAAGTTGTATCAAATACAAATCGTACTATGCCTACTATCTGTTTTGCCATTTGTTTTGCAAATTTATATAATTTGATATATTTATTTGAGATTTGAAACTATTTTGTGTATTATATTAAGAATTAGCCTATATTAAAAGTTAGTTTTTTGAGTATTTTTGAAATGTCATTATTTCTCCACAAAAAATAATAATAATCGGTTGATTAATCTGTATCGGCTTTTTTGGTCTTCCAATAATGGTTATCGGTATCGGCCTTGAAAAATCATTATCGGTCGACCTCTAGTGTGGAGTCTGTGGACGAGCTCGTGCATCGGCATTTAATTGCTTTTGTTTAAGGCCCCGGATGTCTGTCCCAGTAAAAATCTGAACTTGAATTTTTAGAGCGAATCTGAATTTCTGAACTGAATTGAAATGTGAGAACTGAATGTTAAAGTATATATATTTGAATTTTCAGTGCAACTGAATTCAAATTCTAAATATTACATTCAGTTTCAACTTTATTGTAATTCAGTTTCAAATTAATAAATTCAATTTCAAATTGTGCTATTCAGATTCAATTTTAAATTCAATTATTCAAGTTAAACAATACAAAAACTTTATCTATAGGGTTATCTTAATTTGCATAATAATATCCACAGCATTTGAAATTACACTGGCATGTTCCTAGACATCTTGCAAGAATGGTAAGAATGTTGAGAGGGAATTGTAGAGGTGTGCACGTGCACAGTACAGAAACCTGACCAGCACGTTGTTCTGGTACCTCCACAAGGTTTGTTTCCTTATTAGCATACAGCAGGGCTCCTTCTAGGCAACTGCTAGCCATTTTGGTGATGATGAGATTCATGATTTTAAGCACATTGCACACTCTGAATTGCTTTGCAAATCAAACGAACACAGATGAGCATAGGAAAAGACACAACATTTGGCCCACTCAGGAATTGAACCAGCAACCTTCCAACTGTAAGTCTGGTTCCCTAACCTCTGAGACATCTGAGGCCCCGTTACACAATAAAAGAAGCTATCGGCTCAAGCCTTTGATTGTTGTCTGTAAATATATTGTAATGTAAAAGAGGCATTCTATTTCTTTCTCCCCCTCCTTTTGTTTTGATTAAAATGTGTCCCTGCCCTCTATTCTACTTTTTAATTTTTCATTCTTGTGTTCCTTTAGGTAAAGGTTAAGTGTTCCTATAAAAGTGGAAATGCAGAGACTAGACTCACATTCTTCTTTTCAAATGTTGTTCTCCTCCCTCTTCTGTCTATGTCATATCTCTCTCAATTGTTCTCTTTCAAATAGCTTTGTTGGGATGGGAGGTTTCAGCACACAGCCATACACAATGCAAAGGTATAGAGCATCACATCAATGAAGATGTAGACACAGGCATGTGCTAATACATTTTTTAGTTTTTTTTCCAGCAGGTTAAGTCTAATTCCACCAACGGGTGTAACGGGAGTAAACGTGCGTAAATGTCGTTAACACCTTTTTATGAAATAGCATTTACTCACATTTTAATTTAGTTAATTTTCCTTGACAACACAGAAAACGTTAATATTCTTGATCTAAAATCTAATCGCCTCTTTCCTAACTTGTGGAATCACAAGTGTGTTTTCTCCCCTGTGTGCATAGTGAATTTGCTTTGCAAACAGTGTGTTCATTCACAATTCTATTCAACAGCAAACATCGTTTTTCCCCTAGTGCATGCTCCAGATTGACGGTACATCAAGCAGACCACCGGTGCTTGCAAAGACCTAGCAGATGATGTGTCAGACAAAAATATATATTTATTTAATTTTAAACATCTAATGTTTTACTCATCTGTCTGTTCTAGAAAAAAAGACTCATCGTAAAAACAGACTCTTGGATAATCAATGGTCAAAACGGCAAATAAGAGTTGCTTATTTCAGTCAGGTGTCCAGCCAGCTAGCTAGCTCTACAGTCAGTAGCTAAGGGATAGCTAATATATTTAATGTATTTATGTATTTAGTAAGAGAATGAAAGAATTGTGGTGAATGACAAACACACTGTAAGCCCTCATTCATGCCCATAAATTTATCATTACACTTTGGTTTACAGAGAATAATTTGACAAACAGGGATAAAAAATGTTTTGCTGAGGCAGGCTACAATGCAGGAAGAGGCCAAGAGAGGAGACAGGTTAGTGATTTGGTAGTGCAAATAATAGATTCTGTTGATCATATATGCCTTCATATCGTTGTCTAAGCCACTGAAGTAGGTAAATAGAAAATATTTACTTTCAAACCTTGATCTACAGATCTGGGGTGTCTAGTCCAAATAACAATTTTGTGAGGAATTAACAGATGCAGATTTTGTTTTAAACTAGGCCCTATTAATATACACTAGGCTCCAAAATGATTGGCACCCCTGACTGTCAATGCACAAACAATACTTTAAAAACATAAACAAGTACTGTAATAATAAGTACAGTATAGCGATAAACTCAAAATACCAACATGTGAGAAACACTGTACTTTACTTTTCACCAACATCAACATTCCATAATTATTGGCACTCCTTATTCAGTACAACCACCTCTGGCAAGGATAACAGCATGGAGTCTCATCCTGTAATGTTTGACAAGGTTTTTAAGGAACACATTGGAAGTATTTTGGAGCATTCCTCTATGCAGATCCTTTCCTGATCCTTTACATTCAGCCCACATGTTTTCGATTGGATTGAGGTCCAGCAACTGAGATGGCCATGGCATAACATTGATTTTGTTGTCACAGAAACATTTTTGTGCGGATCTTGAGGTATGTTTTGGGTCAGTGCCTTGTTGGATTGTACACCTACTGCCAAGTCCCAGCCTTCTGGGAGAGGCAACCAGATTGTCAGTCAAAATTGCTTGGTGGAATTCTTTATGCCAAGAATCTTGAGCAGTGCCCCCGAACCTCCTGTAATTTTAACAACCCCAAAACATCACTGACCCACCACCAAAATTTCACTGTGGGTATGTGTTGCTTCTCTGTTTATGCATCTCTGTTTCGACGCAAACATGCCAATGCTGTATCTGACGCTAAATTTTGGTCTCATCTAACCAGAGCACCTTCCTCCAGTCATAATTTAAATTTCGTTTGGCAAACTCCAAGAACTTGCATTTGTGTCTTGTGATCAAATAGAGCTTTCTTCTGGTAACTCTTCCTAAAAGGCTGTGGTTGTGGAGTTGGTGTCTGATGGTGCTTTTAAATTTAAATATTTCCCCCCTCCCCCCAATTTTCCTCCATTCGCAATTCCCCCTCTAATCTGGCCTTGTCGTCAGCTCCGCAATTCCTTACAACAACATACAACAAATCCCTTACAGTACATTATCATTAAATTCATGTAAGTAGATCACTTCCTTTCTATATTCATCAAGTATTATTTTCCTATATCTGTTTTTTAACTGTAAAATATTAATGTTCTATTAGTTTCATTGTTTAGTCCGTTCCACAAGGTCACCCCACAAACCACAATACACATTCTTTTAACAGTAGTCCGCAAATCATCTTTAAGGTACATTTAGTTTTTTAGGTGTTTCACCACATACAATACACAATATAACAGATCAGGTAAAATTAGTGTGCAGTACAAAGTATATAAAGTTTTTGGGTACAGAAAATACAGTGTGGCAAAAAAGTATTTAGTCAGCCACCAATTGTGCAAGTTCTCCCAATTAAAAATATGAGAGAAGCCTGTAATTTCCAACATAGGTACACTTCAACTATTAGAGACAAAATGAGAAAAAAAATCCAGAAAATCACATTGTAGGATTTTTTATGAATTTATTGGTAAATTATGGTGGAAAATAAGTATTTGGTTAATAACAAAAGTTCATCCCAATACTTTATATATCCTTTGTTGGCAATGAGAGGTCAAATGTTTTCTGTAAGTCTTCACAAGGTTTTCACACACTGTTGCTTGTATTTTGGCCCATTCCTCCATGCAGATCTCCTCTAGAGCAGTGATGTTTTGGGGCTGTCGCTGACTTTCACAGACTTTCAACTCCCTCCAAAGATTTTCAATGGGGTTGAGATCTGGTGACTGGCTAGGCCACTCCAGGACCTTGAAATGCTTCATACGAAGCCACTCCTTCGTTGCCCGGGCAGTGGGCTTGGCATCATTGTCATGCTGAAAGACCCAGCCATGTTTCATCTCCAATGCCCTTGCTGATGGAAGGAGGTTTTCACTCAAACTCTCACGATACATGGCCCCATTCATTCTTTCCTTTACAGTCGTCCTGGTCCCTTTGCAGAAAAACAGGCCCAAAGCATGATGTTTCCAACCCATGCTTCACAGTAGGTATGGTGTTCTTTGGATGCAACTCAGCATTCTTTCTCCTCCAAACACACAAGTTGAGTTTTCATCAAAAAGTTTTATTTTTCCCCAAAACCTTTTCTGGATCATCCAACTGCACTCTAGCTAACCTCAGACTGGCCTGGACATGTACTGGCCTAAGCAGGGGGACACATCTGGCACTACATGATTTGAGTCCCTGGCAGCATAGTGTGTTACTGATGGTAGCCTTTGTTACTTTGGTCCCAGCTCTCTGCAGGTCATTCACTAGGTCCACCTGTGTGGTTCTGGGATTTTTGCTCACCGTTCTTGTGATCATTTTGACCCCACGGGGTGAGATCTTGTGTGGAGCCCTGGATCGAGGGAGATTATCAGTGGTCTTGTATGTCTTCCATTTTCTTATAATTGCTCCCACAGTTGATTTCTTCACACCAAGCTGCTTACCTATTGCAGATTCAGTCTTCCCAGCCTGGTGCAGGTCTACAATTTTGTTTCTGGTGTCCTTTGACAGCTCTTTGGTCTTGGCTCTAGTGGAGTTTTGAGTGTGACTGTTTGAGGTTGTGGACAGGTGTCTTTTATACTGATAACAAGTTCAGACAGGTGCCATTAATACAGGTAACGAGTGGAGGACAGAGGAGCCTCTTGAAGAAGAAGTTACAAGTCTGTGAGAGCAAGAAATCTTGCTTGTTTGTAGGTGAACAAATACTTACGCCCAATTTGTTTTTATTTGTTAAAAAAGTTTGAAATATCCAATAAATTTCGTTCCACTTCATGATTGTGTCCCACTTGTTGTTGCTTCTTCACAAAAAATTACAGTTTTATTTCTTTATGTTTGGAGCCTGAAATGTGGCAAAAGTTTGAAATGTTCAAGGGGGCCGAATACTTTCGCAAGGCACTGTAAGTACCTAGTAGTATAGACAACCATAATCTAGCAAAAATGACAAATCTGAACAAGAATACTTATTGTATTTATCATTTTTAATATTTTAACTTTCTTTAAGAATTATTTACTTATTATGTTAGACTTTTTACCTTGTTTTTGTCTCTTATTTTCAGACATATAGGAAGTCAAATTATTTAAGTGCATTGGCAGTTTTTGCAATGAATTTTAAGGTCAGTGGTGGAATTTCTACCTGCAAGCTTTGAGACTTTGTAAAAAAAAAGTGCTAAGACTATGTGTCAGATTGGCGGTTGGTGCAGGTAGTCAGGGTGCGCACTGCGGGGCGTTGTTTGTTGTTTGAGTGACAACCACTTACAAGCAACAGCAGTGGAGCGTAATAGATGCACTTCAGATGTGTTCATGATGACGGAACATTGTTTGTACAGTGTGACATTTCTATTCTTTCATGAAATGTGCTGAAGATAGAAACTGAAAATGGTATCGATCCTATTGACGTAATATCGGTAGTATCAATATTTTGGGATTGATCCACCCACCCCATACAGGAACCAGAAATACTGCAAAATATTACTTATAATAACGCGACTAAACAAGACGAAATAATGTTATAACATTTTGTCTTTCTCGTTTTGGTCATCGAAAATGAAGAGACATTTTAGCATAGTTTTTATTCTGTAAACCATATTTAGTCTCATTTTTATTTGTCAACAATAATGCATCATATACATTTAATTATAGTCATTGTCACATGATCAGCATTTACGTTGTGTCTCATCTCATTTTCGTCACGTGATCAAGGTTTGCTGACAACGATATTTAGTCATAATTTCTGTTGACGAAAGCAACACTACTTGGATGAACTTAAATAAGTGGAATTTCATTTCAGATTTAATTTTGGTAGATGTTATGTACAATAATCGTTAAGGGTGCCTGCTATTGATTGTGAAACCTTGATTTGGAGGACATAGATTTTTTATTTAATCAATAAATTATTTTGCTTGGTTTCATTGACACAATAATAAAGTATAGTATTTATATATATGTTGGTATATTTTCTCTAAAATGATACAGATTAAGAATGTAATGTTTTTGTTTATATTAGTGCTGGGCGATAGGTTGATTACATCGACTCTCGACAAAGGTCGATGTACAACCACGTGACAATGTAATAAATGATGTTTCGGTTGAGTTGAACTTGACTCACGCTGCCTTATCTGGTGGTGCACAAACCTGCAGCACAGTGAGCTGGCTAAAATGACATGTTTCTGTATTTTGTATAGGCCATTTCTAGATCTCAATTTGCATACTACAAGTACATAAGTACGTCAAGTTTGCTAATTGCCAACATCACTACAGAGAGGTGGTTACTATGCTGAGAGTGTGGTGCCAGATAAATAACTTCTCCCTTAGAACAACAAAGAGCTGATTGTGGACTACAAGTTGAACAAGGTTGAGCGCACCCTTATCCTCCTCAATGGAGACGCCGTGGAGAGAGTCACAGACTTCAGGTTTCTTGGGGTCCACATCACTAAAAGGCTGGGCTGGTCAATCCATACCAAAGCAAGGCAGGTACTGTACAAAAGCTCCATTGACAGAGTACTGACAGGCTGCCTGACATCCTAGTAACTCAAAGGTATTGGACTGCTTGGCTCTGCAGACATTACACTACACTGGCTGTGTGCTGGATCATGGCTAAGTGTTGGAGTTTATGCACCTGTGAGCAATGTGTGTGGCTGAAACAGGAACTGAATATTTAATGGGGTGTCCACATACATTTGGCCATAGTGTATGTTGATATTCAACATAATGGCTGACAGAAATTGTATTCGAACAGTAATTCCAGGATGTACTGTTCAGCCATTTCATCATTTTCCACTGACACTTTGTAATTTTTTTCTGGCCATCTCTCCCATCTTATCCCTCTCTGCTTTTTTCTTCTTTCCTGTCACATGTTTAATATTCAGTCTCAAAATGCCACCACCATTTCACCCCTCTTCTCCTCTCTCCCATCTGTGTATGCCTCGTTCTCCATCCCACTCTTCGTCCGTCTCTGGGCCATCTGTTTGTCATCAGTGACGGACAGCAGGGTACAAACTAATTCCTTTTCAATAAACGGATGAATGACACTTCCTCGCTCTTCCTACTTGCACTCCATCTAACTCCTGCTGTCCTATCATAAGTCAGTTCATCCATCTGTCTTTGTCTCTCGTTTGTAGCCTCTTCACCTTTTCTGTTCCAACTCTGCCTCCATCATTTGTTTTCTTCAATATGACCACCAATAATTATAATATATGCTGTTTCTGCAGACCCATTTTTTCAGTGCGTCTCACAGGTGCATACATTTTACATATGGGTGTTACCGGAAATCAAATCTTGTCTTTACAAGTTGCCTGCTGTAGAAACTGAGCCATACAGGGCCTCACAATTTTCCATCAAATCTAAAACATGCTTTACCTACTTGGGACATGTTACCCACCCACACATTGCCAAAGCAAACACACAGTCACATCAAGTCAGTGATGACACCGATAACAGTGGGATTACACCGGGCCTCTCGTCCTGTTGCTCTTTCTTTGGCGTGGGAAACCAGGCAGGAAGTAGTTCAGACAGCCGTCCAGAAGCCATATCTCTCTTATTACCATAAGTGTAATAAAGTACACTTTGTCAAAGTGTACTGTGGAAATAATTATCCATTTGCAATATAACAGAAATGTAAGTGATACTTACATTAATCATCATAACAGTAACTAACAATGAGATTGAACATCTCTCGCTCTCTGCTCATTGGGTCCTTACTGGCACTCACTGGTAGTAGCCCTGTTTATTGGAATTGTTCGCTCTGTGTTGTCGGGAAGGGGCTAGCCAGTAAGCATTTCTCTCATACAATCAGCTGCAACCTGTTTTATTTTGTGCACACAACACCTTTTTTTTGGAATCGATGGCCTCTATTGAACCACTCTTAACACTGCTCTGTGTCTGTCATGTCATATCTTTGTTTTTTCAGTTGATTATTTGTGATATATTGGGGGCATGGGGTGTTGATTTGCATGTACATCTCATGAGTTTGAGTTTATCGTATTGTAACTTTTGAGCTGGTCCCTGCACCAAAACCTCTATCCTTCATGTCATGTCCTTTATCTTTTTTAATAGAGATCCAATTTTAGTGCTTACATTTCCCTGACTTGTTTCACTTTTTCATGTCCCTCTGCAGCAGACATAATGAGCAATATATTTTAAACATAGAACGGCAGTGGTATCGGAAGTTAAACTCATTCTAACTTCAAACTATCGCAAATCATTAGGGCTGCAACTAACAACAATTTTGATCGATCAGTCTGTCAAAAACTTCTTAGTCGGATTTAAATTCTTTTTTAATTTGCACTGTTATACAAACTGTACACTCACTACTTAAAATTGTAGCAAAGTGTCATTTCTTCAGTGTTGTCACATGAAGAGTTATAATAAAATATTTAAATATATATATATATTATATATATATATATATATATATATATATATATATATATATATATATATATATATATATATATATATATATATATATATATATACACACACATACACATATACATATATAATATATGTATGTGTATATATATAATATATGTATATGTTTCCAGGATTAAATGCAAGTGTTTTATTCTAGACATTATCATTTTTAGTACTTGTTTCTGCATCTTGCTAAGTGCTGCAGCACAGATGCATTTCTGCAAAAGGCAAGCGCGGGCATAGGTTGTGTGTGTGAATGATGAAGGGAACCAAAAGATAACAATCATGTCCACTCACTGTGCCCTAGTATACCTGGTAAATGTACTTATTGCTTTTAGTCAACTTATTTTTTGATAAACAGATGCTTGCTGTATTTTGAGATCTCTGGCGATTTCCAACACACATGTTTGTATCACTGTAACCCTGTTCTCAATATCAACAGTCATAAAAGGGTTTATTCCCCCATTAGATACACAACTGCCATCCATTTTGTGAAAGCCATTCTATCAATGGGTCAATTGTTGATCAATAGTTTTTATATCATTTTATATTTGCATTATTTAACAATGTAAATGATATGAATTTTTTGTATACTGACACACATCCTGAAATTTGCATAGTCATTCACTGGAAGCTACAGAGGACGTGACTGTTCTGATGATAATGTAACTGTTTCCCTTCTTTTTTTGCTACCATTCTCATATACTCTCTGTTTGTTTTTAGTCATTTTCATTCTCTTGCAAACATGCACATATTTACTAATTCTTTATAGGGAGTCATATGATCACCCCCATTGAATATGCCAAGCTTCTCTAAAACACACTGGCTGCGAATTCAAAGTGCATACTATGCCTAACATATAGTACATCAGATTAAGATTAGTATGTGTCAAACCATAGTACGCCAACAATAAAGTTTCAGATCATTTATTATGTCAGGTGGATTTCCGTAGAATGCCATGTGCATGCTTTTTGGGGTAAATTTCCAAGAATCAGTTGCACAGTGAAAGAGACTTTACACCGGACAAATGGTTACCTTGATAGAATGTTAGCTAAGCCACCAACAAAAGTACTTCATCGATAACTACATGATTTTGACTAACTGTTACAGCATAATGTATGTGCACGTTCCACCAAAGCTAGCTGGTTACGATTTATAAGTTAGTGGCTTCTTGGTAAAATTATTAGAACAATGCCAAATTTTGGCTAGCATTGTGTGACTTTAATTTCTGTTTCAAGATACAATTTGATGATGTTGTACTATGTCCTAATATTGGCATACTGGTTAACTACACACTTAAACGTATGCATTTTACCATAACCAGTGCAGTACATACTAGTAGTGTCTAGTATGTGAATTGAGATGAAGTTCTAAAAAGGTTATATCACCTTATCCAAAACTGACTTAACTTTGTCTCAGACAAATCACCACCAATCATAATCCCAATCAAAATGAGGTTCAGGTGAGTTGTCGAGCGTAGTGGGCTAATTCGCTACATGGCAGGACAAGCTACGTCATGATATTCAGTAAATCGAGACTGACTATGGGTCCTTTGACTTTACCTGGACCTCTAGAAAATTGTCATAGCGCTGCCCAGAATTTGGAATAGATATGTCAAATGATCTACCTTGAATAGTTGGTGAGCATAATCATCCTGTACATGATCTGACTAAAGGCTTCTGTGTTGGATGCAAAAATAATCGTCTTTCTCTGCAACATGTGGTTGGATGAACCATGTGAGCGCCCCTCACCGTCCTGCAACTGTCTAATGAGTTGCGGAGCTGCTGAAATAGTGGCAATTGAGAGGGGACAAAAATGTGGAAAAGTCAAGAAAAAAAAAGAAGAGGTTCAGCTGTGCAGCTAGTGGTTTTTCAGAGCGGGAGGCACTGCTTTCTCTAATTCAATTGGCTATAATTGGTTGTCACTCTTATTGTTTCTTCTAAACATATTGTGTTTGCAAGGTGGGAGATATCAGCAGGAAAAAAAAGATTTCAAATGGTTGATGATGTGACTGGTGACCCCCTTTAAATGCTTTATTTGAATCCAAATGTCTGTAAAGGGTTCAAACATTCATGAATACATTAATGTGCCTCTGCTCAGCAGGGCTGGCCATGACTTCTGACAGCGCAGCATGTTGCATGCTGTTTCACATCCCATAATGTGGGTGAAATGACACCCCTGGACCTACACCCACCAAATTCCGTATGCTATCTATGCTACCAGCCAGTTCGAATGGGTATTGGCCATCATTGACCTCAATCTTGAAAAGACAAATCTAAACTAGAAAGGCTTGCATTTTCAAGAAACTGCAATGTGATTCAGATGCTGCAGTGGTGTGTTTCCCAAAAACGTTTTTATTTCCAGTAGGTTCCAAACATATTTGGTTACTGTATCACCAGGGGTCCAAAGACTCATGGTTGGTAACCACTACCCAGACAGAAGTGGTTTACTCAACTATTTATTTTACCCATATGCAACTAAACAGGTCTTTAGACTAAGTTGCATTTGGAATGCCACACTCGACGCAAAAATAAAGAAAATACTGCGCATACATTTTTATTTAATGGGAATAATAGAAAAGACATGACATTTAATGTGTATCAATGTATTAGGCCTGTACACAACCAGGCATTACAGTAGTGCTCATAAGTTTGCATACCCTGGCAGAAATTGTGAAATTTCGGCATTGATTTTGACAATATGACGGTTTGTGCAAAACATCTGATTGTTATGTAAGGATAGTGATCATGTGAAGCCATTGATTATCACACAGTTGTCTGGCCCTTTGTAAACCATACTGAACAGATATCAGCCAAATGGCCCTGATCAAAAGTTTACATACACTCTCAGAAATGAAGGTACGAGAATGTACCTAAGCTTGTCGCTGGGGCTGTACTTTCTGAGGTACAAATATTGTACCTTTCAGCATGAGTCCATATTTTTACCATTGATATCTGTACCTCTATTTGGACACTTTTGTACCCTGAGGAACACCCTGAAGTACCTACATTATCGTACCTTCATTTCTGAGAGTGTACCCTTGAATGTTTGGCCTTGTTACAGACATACAAGGTGACACACACAGGTTAAAATGGCAATTAAAGTTTAATTTCCCACATCTGTGGCATTTTAAATAAAATAGTTTGTTAGCTCTCATCTGGATGCACTGAGCAGGCTGGATACAGAGCCATGGGGAGCAGAAAAGAACTGTCCAAAGTAGGGATGGGCATGATTAATCATTGATCAATAATTGATCATTTTAGAATTTCGTCGATCACGTTAATTTGTTATTGATTAAACTAATGCAGGTTGCGTTGCATAAAAGTTTTGAAGCAACTAAATTCACTGTGTGACAGCAATTAAACATTTTACAAACCGAGGGCAATATTTGATACCATACTCAGTTACCTGCAAGTTTCCGTTTGGATTTCAAAAGTAATCATGAAGAGGAATCAGGTTCCCTAAGCAGAGTATGTGAGCGGAGCGGAGTGGGATCGGCCCAGAAGACTCTTGCTCAATATCGCTCCAGTAGCGCTCCATCCTAATGAGCCATACGTGTGTAGGATACTTGCCTGGTTAGTGCACATTGTTAATGTGTCATCATGGAGTTCGATAAATACATTACCGACATACATGGTCACAATAGATGAGCTTTGTTAATATGGTAATATTGAAAAAAATCTATATTTTTCATATGAGCGATGTGCGGGTTTGAGTGGAGCGATTGAAAAATGTGTGTAGTGGTGGAGCGGAGCAAACCAACCGCTCAGTTAGCTAGGAGTGGGATTTCCAAATGCTCAACTCTGCTCACATACCTACTCTGTCTGCTGGCCAAGTTAGCTAACTTAGGGCAGAGGTATATGTGCATCCCAGCAACGTCAGTCCCAAGAGCAAATGTTTACGGCAGCTGGACTCACGGTCACTACGTTGCGGTCGCGTCTGACCCCAGATAATGTCAATGCTTATCTTTCTCAACAAAATCAGTAGATTGGTACAGAAGTTGTTTGTTAAAAAGCCTAATTTGTGAAGTAGCCTAATTAATTGTTAGGTATAGGCTAATCTCTCTCACCCTCTTTCTCGACTCCGTGCCTTTGATAGTTTTGAGTTACAATTGTTGAAACCTGCCAGATCTAAGTAGGCTATTATTATGTTTTTGGTTAAGTTATTGTTTAACATGATTCTTTTTTATTAGCCTATTTTTTTTTAACAAACAAGGTTCTCTGTTTAAGAACACGGGCACGGCAGCTGCAGGTTCCGCTGCTTTTAGAGCACCGCAGCGCATATATCTTTAATTTTAGACTAACCGAACGTCCAGTTTAACTGCCACAAGTTGTTTTTCTTGTAATAGATATCTCTTTGAGGAAAGACACGCTGTATTTTTGTATTTTCATTGGATTTATAATTTATAAAAAGTTAAATAAATAATGAATTTTAATATAAAAATATTAATGATTAATCAAAAGTCGATCGTTAATTCTCTGGACTATCGACAAATATAAAATATTTAATTGAATGCCCATCCCTAGTCCAAAGACTTGCGTGATAAGTAACTTGAACTGCATACAGTTGGAAATTGATATAAAAAGATATATTTAAAGCCTTGCAACTACCAGTCAGTAATGTTCAATCACTTATTAAGAAGTGGAAGATTCAGGGATGTCATGATACCAAGTCAAGGTCAGGTAGACCAAGAAAGATTTTAGCCAAAACTGCCAGAAGAATTGTACAGGAAAAAAAGAAAAAACCCACAGGTAACCTCAGGAGACATACAGGCTGCTCTGGAAATAAACGGTATGGTTGTTTCAAGGTGCACAATACGATGATACTTGAACATATGAGCTGCATGGTCGAGTTCCCATAAAGAAGCCTTTACTGTGTCAGTGACACAAAAAAGCCTGATTACAATATCACTGACAACACCTTAACACCCCTCACAGCTTCCGGCACACTGTAATGTGGAGTATCAAGACCAAAGTAGAGCATGGTGGTGGCTAACTGATGTTTTGGGGGTTCTAAAGGCACAGGGAATCTTGTGAAAATTTATGGCAAGATGAATGCAACATGTTGTCAGAAAATACTGGCAGTATTGAGATGAGTATATCCTCTGTTCTTGTATTGAGAATAAAGGATATGCAGACGTTTGAACAGGGCTCATTTCATTATTTTCTTTTGTCATATTTTGTTTTATGTTTGTGCCATTTGGTTATGACCTATAGTTGAATATGAATCCCATGAGAAATAAAAACAAATTGTTTTGCCGGCTCACTCATGTTTTCTTTAAAAATGGTACATCTATTACCAATTCTCCAAGGGTATGCAAAACTTTGAGCACAGTTGCATGTTTTTATCTGATTGTCAGACAAAAATTACTCACTCTAATGATTATAGCATCAGTATGGTGTATAGAAGCAGGAAGTGGGCAAGTGTATGGATTTGAGCGATAAGAGCCAGCCAAATTATGATGGCTAGATGACTGGGCATCTCCATAACTGCTCTTGTGGGGTGTTCCCAGTCTGCAATTGTCAGTACCTATCAGAAGTGGTCAAAGGAAAGAAAAGCGGTGAACCGACAACAGGGTCATGGGCGGCCATTGCTCATTGGCCGAACCTCCTTCCAGTTGGCTGAAACTCATGAACACCATTTCCCTCGTCTCTTTTATATCTCAAGTTTCAGAGCTTCTGTCTAATCACTGCACATACTGACCCCCCTCTAACACTACCTCTGCCCATTTGATCTAGTGTCTTAGTTTTTACCCATAGTGCCTTTTAGGCCGCTGTACGTGAGCTGTATCTTTCAGTTTCGTTCCGACAAACGGGGCACTACTTTTTCTTTTGCTCAATATGTTCAACGTTAATAAAAAATATTCAAGCAAAAAGTTCTCCACGCATTATCCTGCAGTTGATGAGAAAGTGTAATTTATTGGCGCACTATATTGACTGCGCATTGAGACAAACCTGCTGATTGGTTGAGAATCTACCTCAACATTGAACATGTAAGTAGGTCACAGCCAAAGTCAAGCCAATATCACTACGCACATGTAAACATGAAGGACGTAAGCAGCGCATATTCATCTGATAGCGGCGATCAAGCTCGATTAACACACGTAAAGTGTAGGGATGCTCATTTCGGGTAATTTTCCTGACCGACAACCGGAACTTGTTAACCGATTATTAACCGTTAACTGATAAGACTATAAGATTCAATTGGCTTTAAATAAAAAATTTAATTGACGAGTGTCAATTATTAATACATTTTTTTAACGGATTTGTTTTTAATGTCTAAACAGCATACAGAACAGATCAACAACAGCTGCCGGGTGCACCAGCTTTGCGTATAAGTTCACTCGGGTGCAAAGTCCACACGAAACGATTCGATGAAACTAGTTAGTTTCATACTAAAGCTGTGTCGATGTTTGGTTTCATCAAACTACACTGGCGTAAAGTCCACACCAACCAAAATATTGTCGCAGAAAATTTGTCGTAGACGTTTTCACTTTCTGTTTTCAATCAAAGGAAAGTAGCCTTGATGCAGTGTTTACCGAGTTGTGAAATTATAGAATGAAAACAGTTGGTGACAATCTGGAACAAGGTTGTTGCTTACAGGAGGCCTACTGCAAATAAGGGCTATATTTCATTAACACAAAACAAAATGTTGATAACGCTTGCTATGCGTTATACTAACTTACCAATATCTGCAGATCGCACCCATTTCATTGAAATTACCATTACGGTCCTCTCCGAAAATAAAGTGCGTGATGTCAATCACTGTGTGTGTTGTTTTTAAGGTAACATTATTTTGTCGGCTATAATGCATCAGGAACTTGATAAATTATAGCCGACAAAATAATATATCCTTCCAAATATGATAGCGTTATACGTTTCTGTACATGAAAAAATGAAAGCGCAAGTTAATATCACAGTTGTTGTTGTTGTTTATTTATTCAGTCATAAATAAACTATACTTTTAAACTTACCACAATGTTCACTTAAACAAGGAATATTGACTGGAAAGGTTTAGGTTGAAGCAGAAGCTTATACATGCCTATCCTGTATCGGTCAGTCATCACAAATGTCTGTGTTGTCATTTTAAATGAAGAACGCGTTGCAGACGCAAAACAGGCAGCCGGAATATTTCGCTCCTCATTACCTATATCTCCCCACCTTTCAAAACGAAGCGCCAGGCTCTGGTTGCGCGTGTCAACGTGCCACATAAATTAATTAATATAGGCTATATATACGTAAAAAAAACAACTTCTTAACCGTTTTACTGATAGTATTAATTGGTCAAATGTTTTACTTTCGGTTAACGGTTAAACGGTCAATATGAGCATCCCTAGTAAAGTGTATTCTTCATGTCGGAAAAGATGGTGGGAAAGGTCCGCAGCTCTTTACTGAAGTCTGATGGGAAAAAATCAAGCAATGTGCGAATGAATGGCTCAAACCGTCGGACACTAGTGAGCTAGCTATTGCCTATGTAAATGTGTTCATTGTGACAATGTGAGATTAACTGAGGATAGTGATTCATGTGAATCTGATGGTGAGGACGGTGATCTTGATATTTAGTGATGTGTATATGATAATAAAATGAATATAGGGCATATATATTTAATATAATTACATCTAACTTAAATCTTGTTTACAATAATCATTCCTGTGAATATGTACATGTAGTGCAGTTACTGCTCGTGTATGCGAAGTGACAGTTCACCATTAAATGTGTATGAGAAGTAATTGGGATGTTAATGCTACAGTAGAGGTTATTGATAATCTTATCATGTTTACTGGGTCTAAATAGCAATTTCAGGTATATCACACATTTCAAACTGGTTTATTTTGTACTTCAAGTGGTAATTCGGCATTTTTGGGTTTATATGATAAAGAGGTTTGAAAGTGCAAAATTCCCTACACTCTAAAAACAAATGGTTCTTCAGTGGTTCTTCAGGGGTTCTTTGCGGTTGTTATGGTGCTATATAGCACCACTACCATTTATTTGCATGCACTGGTCTGTACAGTAGGGCTGCAACTAACGATTATTTTGATAATCGATTAATTGGTCAATTATTTCCTCGATTAATCGATGAATCGGTTAAAAAAGACCAAAAAATTATTTCCATAATTTTATTCAAAAAAAAAATGTTATTTCAAACAAGTCAAATAACAGAACAAAATGTATGCTATAAACGTGCAAACATATGCTAATTTTTCAGTA